>JAQFZT010000008.1:0-81225 GCA_034696325.1 Camisiidae sp. | reverse complement strand
TTATTATTATTATTATTATTCAGACAAAAGTTAGACTTATTATTTTGAAAGGATAAAACTCATAAATACTCTGTACATTGAACGACGTGAAAATACAGGCATGAAATGACGAGTTTTGTACGTTTTGCAAAAAACTCATAAAAAGCATCTGTATGTGTGAAAGGGAAGTGAACAGAGTTTGGAAGTTAATGTTCTCTTAAATCTATTTTAGTTAAGTTTAGAGTTAGAAGAAAGAAGACATTCCAGATATTCACTCTTGAAACTGTATTTTGTGGCTCAGCCAACAAATACATAAATACTGTGCTCTCGCACTGCATTTCTTGAACTTCATGGGGATCTCTGTGTCTCTGCTCAAAGTAATAAGTTCTTGCATTTAAAATGATGGCTTTAACTAATATATCATTACTTAAAATAATTCGACAAATACTTGTCTTATCATTCAATTGGAATTCACTATTTAGTGGAGCACAAAAAACATTTATGGATTTCAGCCCTCAAAGCATTTTAATATTCAATTACTAAAGACAAAATTATTTTATATTTCAATAAAATGCACTATTATTTTGTTGAGCGCATCAATCAGTAAAACTTAGATAATGAGAATTTAGTTGGAATGGCATAAAAAGCCATCCAATAAAATAAACAGTACTTAAAAATCAAATTTACATTAAGAGTGTTTTTTATAATACTTATTTGGCTCGATCCTCATTTTGATTTTATGCCATTAAGTCAATACAAAACTAAATGTTGTGCAACGATATTTTCGGGGGAGTCGTCCGTCGTAATGTACATAAAACGACTTTTATTCTGCTTCTTTTCTTCTTGATATGTATCGATTTGATGTGTGTATATCTAGTAATATATATTTGGATGGTATGTCTCTCCCTTTCGATTGCCTTTCGGGAATTTAAGTATATGAGTGTATGAGTGCGCTTATTGAGAAAAGGGGAAAATTGCACATAAAAATAACATCAGAGGGAGTCGAAAGATCAAGAAAGACTTACTCCAACAGCTTAGCAAATACTGCATCACATTTTCAGACTCTAACGCTTTGTAATACTTCAAAAATTTATTTCAAATTGAGTGTGACGTGTATGGCATCACTTTTGATACAAGTATATCACCTGAATATCATCAAAACCAATAGTCGAATAGAGAAACGCATTGAAATAGGGATGGAGAGTACAAAAAATGAGCTTAACATAGCTATAAATCTGTCATCAGGTGGTTTTGCTCTTCACCTTAATTTGAAAAAGAGATGAATTTTGTGGATGTGATGCCAATAGTGAGAGCTAATTATTTTTTGAGATTTGTTTGTGATCCTCTTCCATATCTTCTCATTTAATGGTGTTCTCATTTTGTTGACTCATTTTCGTTTCCCTAAAAGGTCATTACTTAAGTTTAGGCCTCATGTCCAGCACTATGAACATTCATTTTAGTTGAGAGCGGAGGACAAGTCCTATGAGGTCTGCATCTATGAAGCCAATGAGGCTATTGGTTGATCTGTTAGCACCTAATCCCGTGTGAAATACATGTATGGCTTTGATATTGGAGGTGACACTTTCAGACACTCTTAATTTGAGTTCTTTGATTCCGAAGATTATCAGTGCCTATAGTTTAACGACTTTTTTGTTTTTAGTTGTCTTACGAGTTGCAATGTTTTAACCTTATCTCTTCACTGCAGATGCATTTACTCTTCACATAACGTAATATTGGCTCTCATTTTTGAGAAGAAGCACATCTACTATTACTAGCACTTGAATGCAATGCGCTTTCACTGTTCCCCAAGAGATTTGCATGTTTTTCTATCTTATTTGACATGTTTTCTATTCTTCTAACTTTGATATGTTTATGTGCTATTCTATGCATATGAACGGGTTTTAAGGTAGTCTTTAAAGGTATAACTGACTTAATATTGTTCGTACTGTTCATAGAGTGTGCCTAATCTAAGATTCATGTAATATCACTTTTTTCCGTTTGTTTGTTTTTATGCTCTACTCTATTGCCAACTTTCACTTGTGTGTCCCTTAGCTTTTTACCAATTTTGTGCTGCTTTGCAACTCTGGGATAAGCCAAATAAATCTCTTTATCCCAAAACGAGAAAAACGCATTGCCATTCGTGCCTATTCTTTACTTCACTTTTTCATTTCCCCAAAAACTTCCTTTTCTATTAGTTTCCAACCCCTCGTCTATCTCTCTCTTTCTCTCTTCTCTTTTATTTCAAATGTGCTGAAACAAAGTTGTGTTATAGCAACGCATTTCTCTTATTCTCTTCTTTTTGCTATATCTGATCGTATACTTTAAGTTATCTTTACTGATGAAGATATAAGGGCTGGAAAGGGACGAAAATGTTTTTTGTCTTTTCGACATGAAATGTTACACTTTTGAAACTAACCACGATTTGTGCTTCAAATGTCTTCATCGATAGCCTTTTCTCGTTTCTGCATATAATGACTTTACCCCAGAATATCTCTTCTTTCTTAACTATTTCTTGAATAATATTGATGGTATGTTTGCTGACCCAATCTATAAACTATACTACTTTTACCTTATATCAAAAGTAGTATCGATATGGTCTCTAAAATGAGCCCAATTTTTTCTTTCTCTTTTTAGTCGAAGTAGATTTCGCTGTTTTGAGTCTCGTTACGCTCTAGTGATTCAGACAACAAGCCTTAATATAAATTGAATCTCTAATAATAAAAAAACATTCCCCGTATTTCGCATCAATATCGAAATTATGTCTCTTTTATACAATGAATAGAATTAATCAAAACTATTATTTTTCGTCCATCCCCTCCTTCTATTAATAAATAACTAATTTTGTGTTTCGTGTCTTTCATCGAATCGCGAAATACATGAATTTATTTTTGCTCATTTGTGGCCCAACCAATTCTTGTGTCAATCCATGAGAATATAAACTTTTTGATGATGATAGAAAAGAATAACATAACTCTGCTATGAAAGTGTCCAATTGTCAAATAATAATAATAATAAGAGAAGAAAAAGAGCACAAAAAATGTATATAACTTATAAGTCTAGTATAAGTGGAGTTTTGCATTGTTATAATGAGAATGGCATTAAAGAGACCGAAATCTTACGTATTTATATCTCCCATGAGTACTAATAACAGAGAATAGTAGTCCAACTTTGGCATAATGGCTATATGTTATGGTTGTCTCTGTTTCCCTGAGAATTTGGTAATTCATGGCCGGAAAATGTAATGCTGGTCAGTGACTATCCCTTTCCAATAGACAATGTGCTGATATCCATAGAGGCTCTTTATATAATGAAAGTACACGACTCCCGCGATGCCATGCATTTCTTCATGATCTATACAATGCTTATACCACTAGTGGTATCTTTTATTTTATCCCTTCCATATTTCTCAACCTTTCTTTTACATTAATTTTGTTTTTTTGGTGGTCCAAAGCATTCATTTGACGCGAGAAAGCATTCAAAACACAGTATAGCAGTAGTGCATTAGTTGAGTTGGTTTCTCATTCGTTTTTTCTAGTGTTATGCATTGGATTGCATTTAACCCAAGCTTCTGGTTGTTCATGATGTAACCCCTAAAATGTGAGTTGTTGTGCCACTTGATTGATGATGATTTAATCCTGGTTTATATGGCCAAAGGGTGGTTGTGCTGCACTGACCATTTAGATGTAATACATCATACCTTACTTTCACTGAATCTTGCATTGCCACCAGTGCTCTCTAAGCGCATTACACCCATAGTTACGGACATACTATCATAATAACACTATCACTACTGTATATACAATATTCTTATCATTTTTATACTCTCCTTAAGGATATGCTATCTTTTTCAACACACAAAATAATAATAATAAATGTGGCTTAAGATGTGCTCAAGATATAAGATATTTTTATAGCATATTTTTATATAATAAAAAAATCTCATATACATTTTTTATTAGTATTTATGAAAATTTAATAGAATTTTACGATTTTTTTTCTTATTTTTCAATTTAGGTAAGAAATAAAGTTTTAAAGAATATTTCAATTAAAGAGTGGAGTCTTCAACGTCTACACACGTTCTGTAAGGCAATCATAAGACAGCCTCAAAGCACGTAATGGTGAAAGTGAAACCTATTTAGCTGACAGTTCACGTTCTCACAGATTTTTTAATAATTAAATCAAGTCGAAAAGTATCTTAACTTTTTATAACTTAAATATTATTGCTTTTTAAAGAGTCTGCAATTGTTTATGACTCTGCGTTGAAACTTCTATATTTGCGATTTATTAAATAGTGAGACACTATTTTATACTTAATTTTGTTTTTATGGAATCTGTGATAAGCCATGTCTTGTTTTCTGGTTTTGGTCAATGAATGCTAACGGATCCATAAAAATTTTACGAGAATATAAAATGACGATGTATTACATTGCCATACATTGCCTGTAATTTTCTAACTTATCGCTATCTTTTCAATAGCTCTTTTACACACTCATCATTTATTGTGCCGTAAATTGCATTCTCTCATGATTTACTACACTTTATATAACAGTAGTATTTGTGCAAATGTTATGTTCTTTTCATTTGGTTTTCTTCTCTTTTATTTAAGTTTCTTAATTTCAATGTCTCTCTGAACACTCACTTCTGATGGAGTGCTTCACAAAAAATTTGAATAAATTTATTCACTTTTTTATCGCAAACGTTGACTACTATTAGCAAAGTTTTCTTTTAAATTTTATTATTCATTGAATTAATAAAATGTTTTTCGTGTCGTGCATGAAAAAAGTAGATTTTCTATTTTGGAGAGCGTTTTGATGCTTAACTTTGTGCCAAATTGTTTTGCATACTCTGTTTATATGCTTATAAAGCCAGCCTTTTTAATATGTTAATGCATAAAATTGAAAGCAGGCAAAAAACCTATACTAATAATGCTTTTGCAAGCGATTCATTTTATATTACAATTTCAAAAATTGGTGCATTACTTAACGGCACTCACACTTACATACAATTTAATACAGCTATTGCTACTACTATTTGCTACTCTTTCGCAGTTCGCATCTCGACATCACTTTACTTTACTGATTGAATTTTGAGTGTGCCATTACTTATATAAGCATTGCATCGCAACAATGCCAGAGCAATACCAGTCTATAAGTGTATGAAATGTGAAAACGCCGAGCAATTGCATCCACTTTTTCTTCAAAATGTATTTCAACTAATTTGCAAGTGTGTGAAGTTGTGCTACTCTTTACTACTACTCTTTACTTCTAGTGGTAATGCTTCGAAGACCCAAAATTTAGCATAAAAGCTATTCCAGTTTTAGGCCAATTCACCAAAACATATAAGTTTTATATGCATTGTTACAACATTTTGTGTCACTTTTTGAAGTAAAGTGAATTTGCTTTCACAAAATCAACTCAACACAGTCTCTCTCACTCTTTCTCTCGTCTCTTTCCCTAATTCTCCAGAATTTTTTCACAAAACCTTTACACATAAGCATAACAAATAAGCATTACATGCTCTCTGCCTTTGGGTTTTATTTATGTTTTAGTAATTTTATGCAGAAAACATGCATTTTGACAGCGACTACTAAAAAGGGTGTTAAAAATTAGGCGTTTCATTCTCGCGTCAATTGATTTTGAACTTATAAATCGTTTGTAGTTAAGCTCTCACTCGCTAAGAGTGCGTTCCATAATATTTTTGATTTTAAAATCACTTTTTAATATAAGAGTAATTAAAAATCTAGTCATAAATCAATTTGATATTTTAGTCCACTTTAGAGTGGAATAAAGCACAACTTTAAATGATAGCTCAATTAAATGAATATTCAGTGTAATTTATAAGGTTAGTCACTTCAGGCTTTTTTATTTTTAAATCTTTGAACTTATTTTTAAATCCAAAAATCTTGAGTTTGGTCTTTTGCCAGATTTATAACACAATTTTTATAGGGCTTTAAGGTTTAAGATTAGGGATTATTAGCTTTATATTCTCTTATATATATATTTATCATTTATTGCCACAATCATTGCAAATCATTGAATACGTTATTTACCTGAGCAGATAAAATACAATTGGCATCAACTGTGCACCAACTTTTATGCTCAACTCTTAGCAACTCGATAGAGATTTTATTGGCTTTCTTTGATTCGTTTGCAAAATACAGAGTACACACACACACATACATACACTGCAATGATTTTGATTTAGATTTATGAGCCATTACTGGTGGTCCCTTGAATGTGATCTTCTATCGATCGCTGCAGTTTCTGCATCATAATAATAAGCAATGTAACCGTATATATAAAGAAACAATATATAACGTATACTTTTCTAGCGAAAGATTCGTCAAAAAAATCAGCATTACTTTATTCATGTTTTTCACTTCTTTATTAATAATAGTAAGGATAGGAGTTATTTGTCTAGTTATGATTCATATAATAGTGAATTTGAGAGCAGCAAAATATATGGCAAAACTTGCCTCACTAGTGATACTATCGTTTGAATTACCAGTCATTGTGTTTCATTATAACTCGATTCTTATTACTCAGGGAAAAAAGAAATATTAGTAAACCCAATACTACTATAATTTTATTAGATTTCATCCACACAGCAGTAGAACACAAGTTGGCAAATGAACTAAAAGAGTGGGTCCTAGATCTAGAAGCGTAAGGGCGAGTGTTTCGTCTTATCTCTTATATAACACTTTACTATTTTTATTGTCCCCCTGAGAAAGCCATCTGTCAAAAAGCTCAACCATTTTCATGATACTATGAAAATGCATTTCATACTCTCAATGAGGGCCAATGCATTGCCTATCGCTTTACACTTTTTGCGAGTTTATCCTAACAAAAGTTGCCTCAAGAGAGTGTGTATGCTATCATATCATGTATTATGTGTCATATATAACCATAAGAATATCTCTGCTCTCGTTTTTTTTCTGTGTCGATCCCCCTATAGTTATAGTAATTTTAGTGCCACAATTTCGCTTTAGTAATTGCAATCGTTATGGCTATACTGAAGTATTGCTTTCAAGATTTTCTACCAAATATGTATTAAAAAATAGAATAGTATTTATCGTTTGCTACCATCGAAAAAATGACGATCTTGTTAGAAATGTTAGAAATATTTTTTGTTATACACACAGTAAGTGTGACGATGCAAAAGATTGGATGAAGAGAGACAGGGCGAGAGAGCGAGCGAGAGAGAGAGAGAGAGACTGATAGATAGGGAAAATAACATTTTCTGCTTCACTTAATTTCAGTGAGTTTTATGTGAAAATGACCGCTCAAAAAGATTTTGTGCCAATGAAATGGGGAGCAGAAAAAATGAGAGTTTGTGAGTAAGTGTTGGCTATAACTGTGTTAAGGATTTTTTGATTCGGTTACTATGGGTTCATATATGGTTCACCGCTATAATAGTCGCGCATCAAATTTTAAACAGAAAACTAGATATTTAGGAGTTTAAAGTTTAAATTTAAGGGGTGTGGGAATAGAGTTCAAATTGCGACAAATGTTGTGCACTCAATATAACATCTACAGTATATAGACTTATATATTTTGAAATTTGTTGGAAAATAAGCAAAATATAAATTGACTGTTGCTTTTTTGACCCCTTATTTTCGACTCGTGCAATTCGATAGCTGTATTGTATTGATAAGAGATTTTCCTCGAGATTGTATGTACTTTAGATTTTCCTAATTTATTGCGGCTTTTATTTGCATTAGTTTGCGTTATGTAACTCATACTATATTGTATGGTTCACAGTAGGGGTCAGTCATCTGGTGGTAGGGAAATATTCAAATTCAAACCCCTCTAAATTGTAAAAAAGATACAGTTATGAAACGCCAAAATCATAGCGAATTCAATTATATAATGCTAGTGTATATCTATAACCTTTTCTCTTGTTTTCATATAAACTCTTATAGGGCTAACATTGAGGGGTGACATCATTCTATATGTATCTTTGACAGCATTTGATAGGAATGTGAGCTAACACTAGAGTATTCACTCTCTCTTTAGGAGATTGTGTGCGAGAGAGAGAGAGAGAGAGAGAGAGAGACTCTGTGATAGTTGTGAAAAATTCATTACATTCGCGCTGATATTGACGCGATTCGGAGTAACTTTTGTTATTAAAACTAGAATCTAATATTTTGCAATCCCTAACTTTTTTGCTTAGCTTTATATGAAGTTCGGGTTTCGGTCCAACAAAATTTAGTAAAGGCTACACTTGGGATGTGTGTAATATTATATATTATTTTGGAAGAACTGGTTGTGTTGTGCCATTTTGATGATATGTCATCCAACATGCGAAGGGGAATAACATCTGCTGCTTCAACATTATATTCTTCTTCTTCTTTTTTATATTTTTGTGAGCCTTATAACACAGTAGTTATACTGACTCTAACTTATAATAATAATGATGGCATCTGTATGTTAGATCACCGCTGTTTCAATATTGTTGGTGAGCTTTTCACTGAACTGGCATTTTTGTAATTAAAAGTCAAAAAGTTTTGCTCATCACAACTCGTATTATATAATAAATTCATGAAATTGTTATGAGCTCTGAAAATTTCTAACATTTCATTCCTTTATCATTATTGCAATTTCATATCTCTACGATCTCTAAACAAATTATACACATTATTAAAATTTATAGTTAGAACTGATAATTGAAATCAGACTTTGTTTCTGATGGATTTTAGAATCAAATTTTAAGATTTCAAACAATGATTGTTTTAATGAAAAAATGACTTAATTTTAAACAAAATGCTTAATTTGATCACTTTGTAGTAAAAATGATTTTTGGGCGTTGAATCGTTGAATGCCGTTCGCAAATGACTACAAACTAATGCTGATATTTCATGTTGATTTGGCTGCAAGTGATGCGCCTTTTCTTATGCATTTAATCCAAAGGTAGTGATTTTTTTGGGTGCGTTTTTTGGTATTCTCACAGCACATACATATACTCTCGAACACTGTATATATCTATATATGATATTTTAATGTCGGGTGATTTGATCTGAATCAAAATTAGAAGAATAGGGTTCGCCCTATTACTTAGTATTCAGGCTGTGCTGTTTAGCGCTGCCCTGCAGTGATCGAGTTTTCAAATGGGAGACGTGATGTTCTGAATTGCCAATGCCAACTCCATAGATAAAGCATTGCTTCTAATCTATAACTAAGATAGATATGTGTTATTCTAAATGTGCAAATAAACGACAGATATATAGCTTTTTTATTATTATATTACTATTGAGATATACCATTGAACTCTTCTCTTCTCTGCGGAAAAAACTCAGCTCATTAGTTATTGTTTTGAATTATATAGAATAGGAAGTCATCCTGTTATCTATTAGACAGTTTTGAGATTTTTTCGAGCGCCTATTATTTCTCAGCTCCGGCCTCACTATACTTTTCAGTCCAAAGTTGTGCTTTGCATGCATGCACTCTCTCTACACTCTCTCTATACTCTCTCTACACTCTCTCTACACTCTCTCTGCACTCTCTCTGCACTCTCTCTGCACTCTCTCTACATTCTTATATATCTAATGCTATTCATTCTGGATTTTATTTTTTCTTCTATAGTCATACAATTTATGCCTCCTCTTGCTTTTCAAATGGATCATCTCTTTTGTCACTGTCCAACTTCTAAACCATTTCTACTTCATATATATACGTGATTTATTTTCTTTACACTCTCCTCTTGTACTACAAATTCGAGCCTTTAAAAACTCTTGTCCATTTCTGCCTCTTTCTTATATTTCTTTAAGGACTTTCTATGCATGAAAAACTTATAAATTGATACATTTATACAATCGCTTTTTCCGACGTGACATTTATGTTAGTATTTGTGTTCGATTTAATTTTGGATATAATCTTCTACTCTATCACATATTTTACATTTTTCTTGTGATCAATCGTTTATTTGATTAATTTCTAAAAATATAGTATTAATATTGATGTCAAACTTTTGAATTATTGGTCGAATCTTTGTTTAATTGCTACTCAAATATTTAATTTAAATGAAATTCTTAAATCTAAGAAGAATCTAAAATCCATAATCCATAAAAGGGATTATGTATACAAAATATTGTTAAATTATTATAACTATTATAATAAATTAAGAGCAGTAACGAAATAGTGTGCATAATAAAAGTTTATATAAATGTAAAAAATACATAGTATTCACTCATAGATGTGATATTAAATGGTACGTGTGAATGACACACCTCACTGCCAACATTATAAGGGGGAGGTATAGTATAATGATGTGATACTTATGTGCCGATGTATTCGTATATATTCTACTTTTATATCTGCTTTTTATATGATTATTATTATACTTTAATGATTTGTCTGTAAGTTATTGAAGCCTTCATTGAGAGACCCCTTCCTCTTTCAAATACGCTTAACTGCAACTGTTTTAAAGGGCATTTTCAACTAAAATTGTGAAGTGTGAACTTGAATGGCATTAGTTATATATTTGTATAATAATGATTGCATATATTAATGCTTGCACTGTATTTGAGCCCAAACAAGGTATAGACGCCCACCAATAACTAGTTTTTATATATTTATATTCTATTCTGAGCCGGCACGCAAGTTGGACATTAAGTCAAAATGTTGTGAAGGGGGAAACCATACAATACAATAGCTTCAACTTTTCCATAACTTATTGCTTCAATAGTATTCTCACAGCATAATCACATTCATGAAATAGTTTTGCATATCAACTCATACAAAATGCTCGCATGTATTAATAATATGATTTTTTATATCGAAACAGATAAAAAGTTCGAGCAAAAAAGTTTTTTATCTCTTTAATGTTTGTCTTTGTTAATTTGGATTTAGTTTGTATAGAATGAGAGAGAATGGGATCAATTTTATATCGATCAAAGTGTGCGTTCCCTAAATGTTTGAAGTCGTGGCAAAAGTTTTGCTTGCGCTGCAAGAATTAACAATTAACGCATAAAATGAAAGTGTTGGAAACAATGGCAACACAAAAGTGTAGTTTTTGAATATCAGTCAAAGAGGCGAAAGAAGCCTAAAACTAAATCAATATCAACAGCAGCTCTTCGATGCACTGTTTATGTAATACAACATTAGTGCACACTTTCATTCAATTTCGCGCTCTTCTCTTACTTTAATTTTGTTTAGAATAAATTGATTAAAGCAAAAACTTTCGATTTTAAATTTGAAATGTAATTTAATGCCAGCATTTGACCAGTTTTACAATTCCATCCAATATATTCTCGCTTTTCGCTTCATGCTTTTTTGTCCATTTTGCTCTTTAGGGAAATGTTGTCTGAATCCATCCTCCCTTTTCTCTTTCCTGTATGAATAAAAGAACGCTTTTGTAATCGATACTATATATTGGAATGCAATTGGATTAGATTCAAACATTTCACTGCTTGACTTTGCAAATGCTCTCCTTTACAAATGAATTGTAGAAAAAGAGTATACGAATCACAGAAACCAAAGCCAACCTAAAGTTGAACTGTGAAAAGCTAGAAAACGAATGAAAACGAATTCAAGAGTCACTAACTTTTACTCAAATTACTTTTTTCCTTATCGTCGTCAACTCAATCTCATAGTTTGCAAACTACAAACTCTCATTCGCTTCTGCTCTCTCTCTCGTCTCTCTCTCTCTCGTCTCTCGTCTCTCTCTCTCCTCTCTCTCGTCTCTCTCTCTCTCTCGTCTCTCTCTCTCTCTCTTCTCTCTCACCCGCAAGTTTTCAAGTCTATTGAGTTTTGTTATACCCTATTCTCAATTGCATTCTCAATCTCTCTCACTGTTACTTATTTATCCTACGATCCCATCAAGTTATAGGTATCTCTATTGGCATAAGTTTTGATCTCAGTCTTTTGAGTAGAAGATACTTTTACTTCTAAATCTAAAGTAGTATTGCATTTAGAAGAGAGTGAATGAGTTTGTGTGTGTCTGTCTGTGTGTGTGAGAGAAAGATTGCCTGAAGTCATCTGCAAGATATAAGGTCTTTATCTACTTCATGACAATGCTTTCTTCCAAACACGAATTGCGAGTGCTTTCAAATGGTAATTGCTATCTTCTCTTAGGGTTAACTTATATCATGAGTACAGACCCAACTTATGGAATACATTTTCCAACACACATATCACTAAATTTGATGATTTCTGATTTCAACCCGCATTCAGTTCATTTAATTCTAATAAATGATGAAAATTTTGTGAGAGTTTTTATTTTGTTTTTTGGTTTTGAGTTTTAAGTAGTGAGTTATGAGAATTAAATATGTTTAAGAATGAGTGTGAATGAGAACCAACAGGTATCATTAGCAATGATATATGAATGTAATGTGCTGTCTCTTTCCCCACTCCACTACTCTCTGTCCGTTTATCCCGTTTGCCAAGAAAGAGATCACTTTCTTGATGTCACATTTTTTTGGGGTAATGCATGTGTGGCAAAGAAAGGAAAAGGGAGTCTCGGAGATGGATGGAATTGTCGTGCATTTGATGGCATTGGCTCGTGTCTGCTGTGTCTCTGCTCTGCCTGTGCTCTCTCTTGCTTGAAATTCAGTCTTTTTCTTTGCAGTCGTGGTGATGAAGGGTTTAATGAGCCAGAAGTAAAGATTTGGTAGTTTGCCATTCGTTTCAGGGGAACAGCAGTTCAGTCTATTATAGCTTTTCGGATAATAACTTAAATGATTACGAGAATCATCTCATTGAGAGATAAATACATAAGTTTGTTATTTAAGATTCTTCAGTAGAGCGACCTCTACAGGACACTCTAAAGGCTACACTTTTAGTACAAACTTCACTCTAACAATATTACTATTGAATTGTTTAATCAAAAAACAATTATAAAAATGATGGATAATACAGATGTTATCAGTTTTGTAGATTAAATTTTCCCCTTAAACGCTTTGCTGTATTTATATTAAGTTAATACAGTTTTGACAGTTTTGCGCGAGAAATTTTTTTCACAAAAATGATGGCTTACTATATCAATGTGTTACACAATTTATCACAACCAAACCTCTTGAGAAGATACTCCTGTCATCCATTGACACAATACTCGTCCATCTTTGAAGTTGATGTTAAGGATATGTGGGTTTTAGGTTAATGTTACACAAGTATAATAGTAGTACTTTTCCAGATGTGTGTGCTTTGTATGCGTTCCTTAACTGATTTCACATTTATGCGCCTTTTGCTTCACTAAAGCGGTCATTACTAAAAAAGCACATATTTTCAGTTTGTTTAACTTTTATTTATGAATTTTGAAAATCAAATTTTCACAAAACCTCTGTATCTCGTGCTTTATATTTCATTGTTAAGTAATCGTAAACATATAGATCGAAATGAAGTAACTTTTCGATCGTTTACCAAAAAGGAAAACTTAAGTCTTCCTCAGAACGAATGGCTGTTTTCACTACTAAATGAGCTTTTCAATCGAGTCCTTCTACTTCTTATGCTTGTTCCTCTCCATCTCCAGTGCAATGCCTGACGTGTGTTGCATGCCTTTGCAAAAATCTGCTGTCTTTTTCATTTTGATTTATGGCCAAAACGCAATCCAACCATCGTGTGTAAAGGAACGGCCAGAATCTATTGGTCTTGTTTTTCTTAGTCTCCTTTTTGCGAGGGAGGAATGTGTAGCTTGTTATCACTTTCTCTTCTATTGCTTCTCTTCGTCTCTCTCTATGTTATTCCTGTATACTCTTGATGGGCTTCACTTTGTGGTTCATTTATTTATTACATAGCCCTCCGTTGATCTCTTCTCCTATTCGTTGATTGATTGATTAATAAATTCGCTCCTTTAAAGTGTGAGACAAAATTGTGCAGACAGTCACAGATTCTAACATTTTACTTATTTTCATACACTTTCCCAGTTTTCAGCGCTATTTACTCAAAATAATCAAAAATTTCCAAATTAACCTTCAAATGTTATGCGATTCGTTGCACTTAATGTCATTCAAATTTTCATGTTTTTATACTTTTTACATCACTCATCGTTCACTTTAGAGCACTTTTTCTCTTTCGTTATTTACCTTTTAGTTTATGTGATCAAAAATTATTTAGCGTTCATTTTTGTCATGGAAAAAATTGGATCAGTTTTCGAATTTGTTAGGATATTGACTCAATTATTTTCGTATTTGTTGGCGAAAAATCTAGTATTAAAAAGAAATTTTTCAGAGTCAGCCGAAAGAAATGTAATTCATTTATTAAAGCATTTTTTAAGCTCTGCTGTACTTGAATATGTAGTATATATTTTGAACGTTATAATCGGTTATAAAAATTTAATCAACATGTTATTATTATGTATTTTATGGATGTGTTGTCCAATTTTTTTCTTCTTTCTTCTTTTGCATCTTAACTGCAAAGAGTGATCAATAAGCCATTAGTGAGGGGAAGAGAAAGTGAGACGCGTTATATACCCGTATTAAAGCACAAAAGAATACTGAAATGCATAGTAAAGCTATAATAACTTATACACTTCTTTATAAAGGGAATTAAAGCATAAACGCATGAATGTATGAATTTTTTTCATTGCTTGTAACAAATACTAAATTGCTATACTTTTATACTTCACATTTTCTTATGCATGAAAGCACATAATCAGCTCTTTCTTCCGACAAAAATATGTGAGATGTCATTATGTATGCAATTTTATGTTATGAATGTTGTATTTTTTTGGGAACCCATATCATCATTAAGAAATTTTAAATTAGTTAATATGCCTTATAATTTAAGGTTATATGACTTGATTTATTCAAAACTAAAATTGCTTCCAATCAAATAACTTATAAACTCTGTTCCGGAAAAATACATTCAAACTCTTTGAACATTAATTTTTATACTTTTTTGATTCTTTTCCTCAATTGTTATTAAGTTTAAGGCAATAATAATCTAAATATTATCAGCTAATTATCGAAATAGTAATGAAATGTTTCTGATAGCTATTAACACATGGAAATAAGTATACTATAAATAGAGCTGTAAAACTAGTTAAGTGCCAATACATTTAGATGATAGCGACTATTGTCGTTAATACCCTAACTGTTTACTTTTATTGTAATTGTTTTATTACGACTTTTTGCATTAAGACCACAAATATCTGTCGATGTTTCTGTCTGTCTGTCTATCTTTCTCTTGTTTTTCTTGAGTACAAATGAAGTGACAATTGTAAAAATTGCAGTAATTGTATCATTTGAGTTGATTAATTACATGTTGCTTCACATCAAGAATGGGTGGCTCTCAAACTGGTCCTCTTCACTCACATCACCAAAAATACCAGTGATTTCTTCGTCTTGTTCTTCTAATATATGACTCGTCAGCAGCTGTTACTCTTTTTAGGTATGATATGAGGAGTCAGGAGTCAAATAGAGAGAAAGAGCGATAATATCAATTTGAAAGAGCACAATAACTCGATCCATATTCATCCGCAACAAGAGTTATACATTCATTGCTCTGTTTAAGAATTTATCGTCAGGTTTTTTGGTTGATGGAAGAGGTGCTAATGTATGAGTCATTAATACTTACAATTTATTTTTTCTTTAAACTTACGATAAAGTCAAAGAAATAAAAATGATTCGCTATTAACTTAATTTTGTTAAAGTTAAGTAGTCTTAACTCTCCTTAATCTTGTTTATTTTGCAATTGACTGTTTTGCACTTTATTTTCACTTAAGAAAAAACACTTTAATATAATCCGAAATGGTTTTTAAATAAAAACTATTATCTATTCATGAAGAACTTATAAGATTTGATATTTTAAATAATTTAGTGGCAATCGATTTGTTATTAAGGGTTCCCTTCGATCAATGATTTTCCTTTTTGTGAATATTTCAATCGAAACTTACTATTCAGGATAATTATTTTGAATACTTGTAGAAAGTTTTCAATAAGAATAATAGAGTGATGTTATTGAATACAATAATTTGCATTAGACCTCGTAATTACATTCGACTAGTTTTTGATGAAAAGTTTGATGATGTTATTAAAAATAATAATTTGGTTGTCATAGTATTTGTTGAAACGTATTTTGCTCAGACATTAGATTTAACACATCTTCAAATCCTGATTAGCATAGAGAGAACTATTGTATTGGGAAATAAAAGAAAGCGACGTTACATTTGAACCAAATCATTGTAGACATGCCACAAAAAGACAGCATCACGAATGTGATGTCTCGTTGAAGTTGGCGTTATGTTCATTCATACGTTAAACTGAAAGCCTTTCTCCCTGTTTACATTAACATATTTGCATAGAGCTGGCATAGAGTAGGCATAGAGTATAGCCAATATAGCAGTTGAACGTAAATGTTGCTCTTCATAATGGAGCTACAATTCCTATTCTCTACTCTTTACGCTAATGTTATTCAGGCGTGTATAGTATGTAATGTTATGGTATAAAATGCACATTCAATGCATGTGTCTTTATATATATACACACATATAATAGATATACATATAAATATATTTACTTCTACTGCACTATTGCTTAGTTTTTCACTGCTCACTGCAATGCATTTTTCTATTCATTCAAATAATTTCCATATTCAATGTGGTTGTTGGTTGTGTCGCTTTTTTCTACATTAGGTTATGTCCTCATGCAGTTCTAGTTGAATTTTTTGCTCTTTATGTCTCTCTTTTGTGGAAGTTCTATTACGTGCATAATTACCGATTCACATCCCGTATAAAGCAATGTTATGATGAGGGCATTTATGGCGAGGATATGCTAAAATTGGCATTTGCTTATTTGCGATGCGGAAATGGCTGTCCTTATGGTTGAACTTACATTTATATTATATACCATTTCGAGTATATGACATTTCTCGCTCTACTCCACCCACTGTTGAAATGAATAATTTTATTTACAAATCAAATTTTTATGACACTAATTATTTAAACAAATATAACCCCTGTTTTTCTCTTGACTTATTTTTATTTATTCTCAATCTTTCTTATATTTATTTTAGGTAAGCAAAAGTGTCTCTATTATTTCGAGCCGTATTCAATAGTGAGTGCCGTTAACTTTTTTCTCCAAAATCTCTTATTTTAAATCATTATAAATCACGTACACATTTGACCGTTAAGGCAGTGGCGGATCCTTTTATTTGATGTTACATTAATTTATTTGAGTCAGAAAAGAAAGTTTTGGATACCAAAGAAAAGAAAGTTATATCACACGATACCTAAGTTTGAGTGAAAAATCATTTAACTAATAGTAGATTTAAGCGCCACTGAATGTGATTTTTAGTTTTTGTAAGAAAAAATGCAATGCTTTATAGTAGTGGTACATAAGGTGAATGTTGAGAATGTAATAATGATAACATAGTATTGCATAGCAGAACATATAGCACAACATGCATTGCAAACCTAATTTACAGCATTTAGTGATAGAGCAGTTGCTTCTCTACTTCTAATATTGGTGAAGAAGTTTCTCTGTCTGTTGCCATAGAGAGTTAGTGCTCTACACTTTGCTATTCAGGCCTAATTGCAAAAGACCTAAATTCCAGAGCGTGTTTGTTGTATCTGTTTTAGATGTTGTCTTGTATCTGCTCTTATATTAGATACCAAACAGAAATAGGGAGAAAAGGGTTTCACTTAATCTCTTAGTTATGGAAGACTTGCAATAATATCTCACTCTCATCGCTGCCCATTCATGGATGCCTTTCCCTTAATCTCAACTTCATTTCGTCTCATTTCATGTTTATGTTTGAGCTCAAAGCCCTCTCTCATGATTATTATAATCTAAAGTCTTAACTGAATAGAGCCTTAATTACATACTTTTGTACGCTGTGAATATGGATTAGTTATCGGTATAATGAAAATTTTTAAAATAACAATTATGCTCAAAACTTAATGCAAGCATTAATACAGGCAAGGCTTGTATTTTCCATTTATTTTAATTGATTTTGCTTTTAGTTTTGCGAACTTTCATGTTTTATTCGATATAATTTTAATCTGTGATGAATTGGAGTAATTTGTGATAACATTTCACAATTAAATAAGTTTTGGCCAAATGTTCACAAATCCCAGAATAATGATTGAAGTGTCGCATTGGGCTATCGTTTGATTGGTTAGTCCATTATATTTTGATATTATCTTTTTGTTTTTCATTAATCTATTTTATTGATTTCTGATGGGCTCATATGATGATTACATAGGAAAAACTCTTTAGAGAGAGTGATAAAGACAATAATACTTTATTTTTTTGTCGGTTTTATTATCCGATGCGATTGCATAACTGGTATACCCCCTATTGATATGATGGCGATGAGGCTTTTGGTATTGATATCCAACTCTATCCCTATTTCCACAACAACCACATGCAATGCATGAAAGCTCATCATCATTTTCTAGTGTTATGCTTTTCCGTTACGGTTATATAAAAATATTAAGGCTTACTCTCCAACTGCGGTGATGTCTTAAAGTGTATGTGTGTGTGTTTTGGTCCAAAAAGCCATTAAAAAAGATTTTTGAGTCCATCCCATTGTTGGGTTAGGGATTGTGATGAGCCACCAACTGAGCCAAACTTAGTGTATTCTACTGTGTTATGTGTAGAGTTGTGTAGAGTTGTGTAGAGTTGTGTAGTGCTATGTCTCTGCTATGTGTAGGCTATGTGTAGGCTATGTCTCTGCTATGTGTAGGCTATGTCTCTGCTATGTCTCTATGATAGCTCTCTACTTTCCATTCTCTATTTTGGTGTGTTTAGCCTCAGCCTCAACCAGTAATTGCAAAAGTTACTTACTTGATTCAATCACTTACAAGTTACACACAGTACTAGTCAAATAGGATGCAATGCAATGCATGACATACATTGGACGCGAGCAAAGCTTAATGACACTTCTGTGCTGCTGCAACTGCTGCTGGATTTGCAGTATTTGCAGTACTTGCTAATTATTTTCTTTCGCTAATGACCAAAGCCTGCAGTAGAGAACCAATACCTTAGAGTACTCTGTGTTTTGTTTTCTCTTTCCATTCTATTCTTAATGATTGGAATCCCTTTAAGCGGCAACTTTTTCTTACGCTTTATTTGGTTGCAGTCATCAATAGTTAATCTTTACCTGAATCTGCTGCTAATGAAATTCCAAGATTTGGCCATTCATTGATTTCCAGACCATTATTTGTGTGCTTTACGGCCTATTATCGCACAGAATATCAGCTCCTATTGTATCCTTACATACATTTATATTATATTCTCGACATTTTATTTCAAGGCTTATGTACAAGTATTTCCTGAGTGTGTTATAAAAGGCTTACGAAATTAGAAAATCTTAAATTAAAATTCAATGCAATTCAATGTTATGATTAAAAACACAGAAATTAGTTCTGTTTTAAATGCGTAAATAAACCAAGTTTTGACAAATTTTCAACAGTTCTCAAATCTTATATTTATAAAGTTAATTAGTATTTTCTCTAAACATTTCTATGGCTCTATAGCTCTCTAACTCACTCGCGTACAAATTTTTGCGCACTATCTTTCAAAGTCTGTATTATAAGCACAATTGATGTCATATTTAATCTACATTTGAAATACTTATGTCTTATGCCAATCGAAACTTAAAGGTAAACCAACCATAATATCGCAAACGGCAACAGTTCGTGAAAGCCATTGCGCAAAAGTTCCCCTAATATTTCCTCCATAAATCACATCAACATTCAGATTAAAATCCATAAAATCTAATACAGTGTATATTTCAAACCAATATTTTTTAATCCAATTTTATATTTAAAGTTCAAAATTTTTGAGAATTTATCTGTTTTTCCTTCAGTTTTTTAGTTCAACAATTTGTGGTCATGTCTTATTTCTTGAATCGTTTTTATTGTTTGTTTACTTATTCAGATTTAAAGTTTGTAGTTTGAAAATGTGGTTAAATTGTTTAATCGAAATTTGCTTACAATTAATTATGTTTAAAAAACTTAGAATTCATTTAAAGAACGAAATATTGGAGAACTTGGATTTGCGAACTGTTGCCCTAACATTAGGAATAGCATAGAAGATATGCATACGAGAGAGTAAACTCTACAATAATACTGCTGTGCTGTAACTTTAGTATTAGTTTCCTGTTCATTATAGTGTACAGAAACAGTATTGCATCAATCGATGCGTTATGTTGAATACGCCAACTGTAATAAAATTATAATTTTGATAACATAGCGAATTGAGCCTATTTTGATACTTTTAACAATTATTAGTGGAAAATATAATATAACTAAACTTTTGTGGGATGTGATTATTTAGTTTTGATGTCAATTTTAATTTGATGATATGTTTTAGATTAGCATTCATTGTATAATCTTATGCTGAATATTACATAAAGCTATGGGCAAAACGGGATATGAATAGTATATATATATGATTAGTAGAGAGTATATATCCATTTGGTTCGGATCAGTGCTCTATGCATTCTAACCCTACCATTTTAATAAGAATTATATTAATGCTTACTATTATTATTGATGCCTTTTGTGTGTATTTCATGATATCTTTGTCAGCGGTGTGATAATTCATATTGAGCTTTACACAATTTCTTGGATAGTATCGCATTAGATGTTATCATATTGTAAAAGCGTTTCACTTTTCGTCATATGAGCTACTCATGCATAAGATGCCATTATTATTATTAGTATTTGCAAAAGGGAAACGCATCACATTCGCTAATGACAGACTAACATAAGAGAAGTGACAACACTAGTGAACAATAAAACCAATAGATGCACGCAATAGCAAAGGCAGATCAGACCAGAGACCCTATTATATTAGAGTAAAAATGTGAGACAAGTAAACGAATGCCACTTTTCAAATGAATGTCTATCTCTTAGTTCAATACTGCTTTAGAGATGCCATTGCATCGCCTTTGCATTGCTTTTGTAAACTCTAATAACTGGTATTGTCTTTAACATTGTAATTATTATTCAACACAACACACGAAATAGAAATAAGCGTTTGACCAAACCTATAAACTTAATAATATATCAGTGACTCTACTTCTTGTGGTATATAATTTGCATTATACTTCCATATATTTTTATTACGCTTTACAACTTGCTAAGTACTTATGTTTTTAAAACTCGACTCATTTTCTCTTCCCTTTACTCTCTTCTCATCCTCTCTGTCTTGACTTGTTTCTATCCTTCTCTCTCTCTCTCTCTTTCTCTCTCCCTCTCTCTCTTTCTTACTCTCCTGTCTGTAAGTCGTCACTTATAAAAAGACTGCCTCTACTGTATAGCTAATAATAAATTCATAATTCTCACAAAAATATCTTCTATCGTCAGCAGCTTTTCTCTCTACAACTTTTTTCATCTAACTTTTGCATATTATAATCATTGAGAAAATTTTCTTCACCGCAGCAAAAGTGCATTATATATAAGGATAGTGTCTAGAAATAATAATATTATGGTGCATGTGGTGGTGCATTGCATTAGCTCTAACTCTGTCTCTCCATCGTTTTAAGCGATCAATATTAATTGTACGTAATGTACGTAATACTAGTCGACATATACTGCATACATAAATGTGACTCAATAGCAGCCAATATGAGCACTACTATAAGCACAACTATGAGGAGAACGAGAGATGCAGAGAAGCACTCACTATTGAGAGATAGTGATAGACCATAGATTGAGAGATTCTAGAGAGGATAGCATAGTATAGCATAGGATAGCATAGTATAACACAGTATAGCTTATTACATGTCTTCCATTTGAGTATTAGGCAAAGGGGTCGTATTCTAACTTCTAAACGTTCTCTAAATCATTAAATGAAAATTTCTTTAAACTAATTTGTACTTTAAATTCATATTGTTTCGCGTTTATTATGTTTTTGCACTGTTTGGCGGAAAATAAGTTTATGAAATAGTTTTATGATTGAGAGAAATAGTATATACTCTGAATAGTAAAAAATAGTTGTGGAACATGACAATTGGAATCGAAGTTTGATATTCACGCATATGGTGTTGTCGGAGATGAGATTAAGATTCGTCCTTCACCTCATGAAAGACAGCTGCGCTTCTCTCTGGTTCGCTCTCTCACTCAATTTCATTTCTACTTAGTTTTATCCCTCAATGCATAGATAGCAATAGGGATGAAATTCATACGGAGAGCAGTAATATTGCATCCCATACACTAGTAGTAGAGAATGAATTTCAAATACCGGCGTATAATCTGCTACTCCAACAGTTTCCCCCTTCTGTGATATCTCGCGCCCCCTTTTCTAACCTTTGAAAATGAGGTTTTGGTTTGCAGTCTCTGCTTTCAGAAAAGTTGTGATGCCTTTTGAATTTCATATATACAGTATATTTCTTGTGCACTTGCATTGATGCTTATCAGATAAACCAAAGCTTATATTCGAGTATCAGGTTTCGGCTTTTTTCTATTTTCATATGAAATTGCTCTGAATTTGCTCTGAAATTATATTTTTCAAACTTCAATAAAGTGTTTGTTTGTATAAATTTGATTAATTCTTATAAATCACTTCAATAACGAGCTTCGACTTCAATTTGCAGCGGACAGTATTCTCTACTGTATTTTTCAAATGCCAAATAATTTATTTTTTTGGTTCAAATCGAGGAAATTTCAGAAATTTATAAATCCAGAAAAAGCTTATTTGAGTCGCGATTAATGACTTCCATTAAAATTTATAGCTTTACAACTTAAGCAACAAAAAAATAGAGACTAGAAAGAGAATGATATATAATTGTAATTGTAATGGACATAACAGTACTTTTATTTATTATGTTTCTATTGTTGATTATAGCAACTGCTGGTCTTTAAAAAATATATTAATTTTCTTCTACCGACAAAAAAGATTTAAATGTTTTCTCCTTCCGTCTGTTCATCCTTTAGTATATATCATAAGAATAAATTCTATGCGCACTTCATTCAAAATATATTTTGTCGTTGGAAAGAGAGGAAGAAAGGGCTGTTTGTGTGATACGATTCACCATAAGATATATAGAGAGAAAAGTGGTGTTGGCATCAGCACAACATTATTGCGAACACTTGGCTCTAGAAGACTCATTTCAAATCACTTCTTTCTCCGGCCCTCTGCTTCGCACCATTACCTCCTCTCTCGTCTCTCCTGTCTCTCTCTCTCTCTCGTCTCTATCCCTGTTGTAATTCTTACACCAATGCTTTCTCAATGCAGTCGTTCTATGAATTGAGAGGAAAGCAAAGAAAAAAGCATCGAATTGAGAGCGATCTCATATTCAGACAATCAAAAAAAGATGCATTTCTTCGCTGTTCAATACGCGAAATGTCTTATTGCTGTTGCTCTGATTCCAAAATTTTCACTTAAAAGCGATTACTGGTATGATTAAAGAGCGTATGAAATTGACGTGAATATGCGGTGCAAGTATTGCATGATTACTTGAATATATTCATCTCTGACTATGAGTGATAACTTCTTTTCAAATGGTATTAGAATCAAACTATGGAACCATTTTTGCGCTGGTATTTCCATTCATTAATTTTATTGTACGGCTCAGTTCACAAAACACACTGAACAGACTGAACACTGAGCACACTATAGTCTCTCTCATTTCTCTGTTTAGTCACTCACTCGTTAGTCTCTCTTTTATTCTTCCGTTTATCATACAATATATCCATCTCTCACAAAATAATTTTGATGCGACCGGAATGACCCCCATGACCGCCCCCTTGTTGCCATGTTGTCATAACTGCTAAGACAAATGAATCTCACTTTCACTTCAATGTTGCGTTTTTTATATGCTCTGCGATTGGCATAAAATTTGCGTGCAATGCATGCCATACAATGTGATCAAATACATTATGTTATTTCGATACTCTTTTCCCTTTCATACGCTTTATTTGACATAAACTCACTCAATGTCTCAACATATGGCAAAATTAGGCTAAAACTAACCGTTTCTTTTTCCCCCTCAAAAACTAATAAGTTTATTGATTGGAATATTAGTTACCAAATCTTGTTATTACTCACAAGGACTTATAATTTTAGGTGACAATTGTCAAGCTTTTCGTCTAAGAAATAGTGTTAAATTGTTCAAAATTCAATTATTCATACGTTTAAAGTTAAGAAATTTTATTTTAAAATAAACTCAAGTCAAGAGAGAAAAAATTTAGTGATAAAGAATATATTTATCAATAAGATTTGCATCAAATCAAAATCATAGTTAAACTTTAATTATAAGAAAATATTTTATTTTGTTCAGTGAAATGAAGTTCTGATGCATAAAGTTATGAGATTTAATGATTATCTCAAACTTTTTAAGAGTTGAAGAATTTTTTAAAAACTTAATGAATAATAAAGTTCTCAATTCTTGAAAAAAAGTTTTGTTAATACATGCTTATGAGCCCTTTTTATTAGTTTTGCTCTTCATTTCTGAGCTTCAATTGCTCTTATTTCTATCATTATTATTATTCGTGGTTTATATTTAGGAATACATTTTCTTTTAGAGGAGTCGAACCTTTTTCTTTAAGTATCGTTTAGTGTAATATTTTTTCTTCAACTCCAACTTTTGATGCGTTGTTTATTTATTTTTGTTAAGAGACTTAACTTGTGCCATATCAGCCATCAATGAATTTGGTTAGAGATACAAGTCCTTCATCAGTGATTTATGTACATCTTTCACACTATAACAGACACACACTTCGAGAAAAAAAATTGTTATTTGTCTTCTATTTTTAATGAAAATATTTATTTTAGAATTTTTCAAATTCATTATTAGAATGATTAAAATTGTGATCCAAAGAAACCCTAAACCACTTGATAGTAATTTTGAATACAAGAATATATATTATTATTATTCATACACTGAAGTCTGATTACGGGGGACTCAACTGCTAAACATATATTCAATTTGCATTTTGTTCTTATCCATTATGTATGAGTAAAACCTAATGCTTTAATACTATGAAGATTGAAAGATATTCAGGTGGATTCGTTGTGTTGTGTTGAAGTGAATTCTTGAAACTCATCAATAAATTTCATTTGAACTTTATTGGATCTCTTCCTTCTCACTTGTGTCATATATGATCAAACGAATCACATTGATTGTAGCCGTGTTTCTATCTCTGCCAAACCTAAGTTAGTATTTTTTCTTGAGCCATATATCTATTTATAGATAACATTTTGAGCCTTAAACTTAGTTGAAGATAGAAAAAGTTGGAGAGTTTTTCCACATTTTCTACCATAAGAAGTTGCAAAAATAGAAGTAGAAATAAGGAAAGAAGAAATATAAAAATGAATGAGTGAAGCCCAGAGTGAAAAACTGGGAATGAGTAAAAAATCATAAATGGGAATTTCGTTTCCCTTTTAGTTATTGTGGTGCTCATCCCTTATCCGCACCAAAAAAATTTTTCTGCTTCACTCTCACATTGGGTTCTCTCTCCATCTCATACATTATTAATGTGCATTAGCACGAGCTCTGGCTATAGTTGTTGTTGATGCTCATGTTGTTATTGCTATGAATTTAGAAGCCATTGTACACTCAGATCCTGTTACTAAAAGGGCTGCTATTGTAACTCAGACTTAAGGATATATTAAAGCAAATCATGTGTACGACATTTATATACGATTCGTATTCATTTGCCAATGGATTTTTGTGATACATCTTTAGGCTTCTCACTCAGTCTCAAATGTTGCCCTCTTCCAGATCTTATATTATTATTATTATAATTT
The DNA here is from genome assembly GCA_034696325.1 of Camisiidae sp. Taxonomy (NCBI): domain Eukaryota; kingdom Metazoa; phylum Arthropoda; class Arachnida; order Sarcoptiformes; family Camisiidae; species Camisiidae sp. The sequence continues at coordinate 55,613 of JAQFZT010000008.1, read as the reverse complement.
TGCTGTTTTGCCATTTCTACTTACATCTATTGCAGCAATTGATTGATTTCCGATTCGGTTATAATAAAACGTTGATATATATAAAGAGTGAGAGACTCGAGTAATTTGGTTGCCCACCAGGCAGTCATTAAATGAAGGCAACTCTTAATATAACACTATTGTGCTTTAGTTACCACTCAGTTCAACATTTAATGTCCTTATTATTAGTATTATTATATTATATGTTCATCCGAAATAAGGAAACATATTCCTAAACAAGACTATTGATAATTTATAGCTAATAACAGTAAAAATAACAATCATTTTCAACATTTATTTATTTTATGATAGTTTTATTGTAACCGATATTTTTTGGTTCAACAAATGTCATATTAATAGCCTTAAAATTATTCATTTATTAAATATTGTAAAATTCTTACGAATTATTGCACATAAATTCTCAAATCAATCATTCAATCAAATAAAATCAAAAAATGCTTAAATGTTTTACAACATTCGAAACCTTTGAATTTGACCGAAAACTGAATTCAATAAGAAATTGTTCGCAAGACAAGAGAACTTATGAAAACTTTGTTCTTATTTGTTTTTGTATTTTTGGAATTTAGTTATCAATAATCTCTTACAAAAGGTTAGACTTTGGAAATCCGATATACTTCGGCCACAAATGTAATCCGTCTTATAATATAGTTTTTTGAAGTGATATTATTTGAAACATTGCACGTAAGATAACTTAGGAGATGATGATCTTCGATGCATCAGACATGAGACAGTGCTGTTGTATGTTTTGGTCAAATCCAACAATAATCTGACAAGTATGACAATACTGGTGTCAAGAGACAAATGAAGGGAAATGTCACTATTTGATGGTTCACTATATCATACTAACACATCGAACACGTACATAATACTTGACTTATTCAGTATATAATCTTTCCATTATATAAAAACCGCAAACTGTATGCCTATTCTTCCTATAAGCCAAACTTCTCACGCAATTTTGCTACTCAAAAATCGTCGGTCTCTTTCTATCAATTGCAATAGTATTTCTTATAACTTATATTCGAAATATTTTATTTTATTTTTAAAATCTTTTTCCACTTCAGACTTGATAGAAAAGCTTTGAGTGCTTTACTAATGGTTTACGTTTCGGTGACACAACTCGAAAAAAATAAACGATTTTTGTTATTTTTAAGTATGACTCGCAAACACTATTCATACGATATCTGACTTATCTATTTCTTCAAATAAGACCATCAATGATGATCTTCACGACTTTTTTGTTTATGAGTTTCTCTTCTTATTGCATAATGTCGTGTGTTGTGTGCTATGAGTAATATATCCGTAAAGCCTTTCAGTGTTTCTTAATGGAAGGTTTTGTTTTGGCGTAAATCAATTTTTTATGATTGTTCTGTTCATACCATTAATGATTGTTTGCCAAATCATAGTAACGGTTGCTCTTAAGTACAAGTCTGTGGTATTAGACTCAGACTTGAGAAGAAATCTTTAAAACGCTGATAATTAAGCGGTGGCTCAACTTTTTATTTTTAGAAATGAAAGTTATTTTATTTTTGGACAAACTTTGTAAGTGTATAATTTTTGGAAAATAAATATTTGGCGTATAATGCAATAAAGTGCAAACTATAGCACATTGTTAGCGAAAGTTCCTTAATGAGTTGTGGTCCCTAAACAACGTTACGATTCACGATTTTATTTACATGCAGCGCATAATTACTAATTCCAAAGTAATTAATCGTACCAAAGCGTAATTTACATATTGCACTTGAAGTGTTCGGGGAATTTTGTCTCTATTTTAAAACGCATAGTGTTTCCAATGTTCCAAATGCTTGATTTATGTTTTTCTGGCTTTGCGCGAAATAAGTTGGTGCGAGTGTTGCTCACGAACTCCAACTTTATGCCTTCACACCACTAATTTCATAATTTTCTAAATAACACATTTGCATATCACTCACTATACTCTCTCGCATTCACTTTACTCTCGCACTCAATCTCTCGTATACTCACTTTTCGTAAAGCTCAAGCATTAGACGAGCCTTTAATACTAACATAGACTCATAGACTATCTATTACTATAGCTATGTTAAGGCTGCAAAATAATAAATAAGTTGTTGATGAGTTACTTTACGGTTTGTTGAAGTTTATTACTGAAGCTTATTTTTACGAGTAATGTCATCGATAACAGTATTACCATTTGGCGATAGTGGTAGCAATGGTTCAGATGATATTTGTATGTGGAGGTCGACATTGATAGAAAAATAGTGTAAAAGAGAGAAAAGAAAAGAATATTACCGGTAATTCACATTAGATAGTATGGGATCATTCACATCACGTATTTCCCATTGTGTCTATTGCCTCCCATTAAACTGTAGTCATGCTGACCAAAAATATTAGTTCGCAAGAATAAACCTCTGAATGTATTACTTCTCATGCCATACAATGCAGTAGTAATATTGTCGGCCCGGCCTTTACTAATGTATCATTTTGTATGTGTATGTGTGCGAGCGTCTCATATCAACACGAGATTTGCATATGATTCATGATTCTAATTGAGGCATCTCTTTCTCTCGCTCGTGCCCTCATATTTCGGCAAAAATTTACATTTTCTCTAATGAATCAAGAATGTGTTCACGAACATTAACAGAAATTCAAAACTCTATTTAATCAAGAGATAAAGTTTGTCTGTTTTTATTTCATAGTCAAATATGATGATGATATGAAATAATTAGATTGTGAGAAAAATAAGCATCGATTTCTTCGCTCAAACTTTTCCAGTTATTTCCAAATGATTTTTCAAAATCAAAGTCAAAAACATGACGACCAAAATTTGAATCAATTTTTCAAAAACATCTTTCGACCAAAATTTGAACCAATTTTTATTTCTAATTTTTAAATACAAAAATACTTTTATAAAATTCGTGAAATTTATTGAGAATAATCTGTTGAAAGAATAATATTAATTTTAAGCCATTGAAACTGTAGGCAAAATGTGGAATAACTTATTCTGTGCTCTTCTCTCCTGACTTTTAGTATAGTTTGTTTGCGTAAAGGCTTGTATTTGAGAATATATGCATTAAGAGTAATAGGAAGAGCAATATTGGCACAAAACTAATTATCCGCCACACTATATGCTTCCTTACTTTTAGAAATTGCAATAAGAGTTAATTTAGGCCAAAGCCTTTCGCTTCATAGTTAGCGGCATATGTGTGTGTGTTTTCTATTTGGCTCTTGTATTTGCATTATTGAAAAATATGAATAATGACTAAAATACCCGACGACTGCCCACTCGTATATTATATCTATTCCTCTAACGTATGTGTTGGAGATTATAATTAAATTTGATTCGCTTCCACTGGCGCTAATTGGCCAACAGATATGTTTTAGTTCTGATTACAAATTAACATAATTTGCATTAACTTTATTTTATTAATTTATTCACAATCAATATCTCAAACCATATATTTTACGATTATTTCAAAGATGTTTCGATAAATCAATCGCTAAAATATTTAACTGCTTTTCAAATGGAAAATTTATGATCTCCTGAAGAAAATAAGTTATAAATATGTATTACAATTGTAAAACTGGTTGAATTTGATTATAATTGAATGATTAAATAGAAATAAATCATTTTTTATGAATAATAAAAGCAGTGAAAAGCGTTTGAATATATTTAATAATCTATATTTCTTACTTAAATACTTTAACCCCACTTGTGTTTCATGTGACTTGTGACTTGTCATCACACATTCTCATATTATATCCCTTATTCCTCTTTTTTTGTCGTGAGTGAAAGTGACGTCTAAGTGTTTAGACCTGTCAAGCATTTATTAATTTATTACAATCAGTGGGTTTCTATATCCAGGCGCGCGTTCACCCCTTTTAAGAATGAGATAGCAATGGATAGCAGCAATTTATCGTCGAGTTAAGATATTGATTAATGACTGCGCTAAGTCGGGATCCCTTATGCCCATTGTTCACCATTTTATTATTATAAAATGAATACGGCTTTAATACGGCTTCAATACGGCTTCCTATAAGTTCCTCACTCTCTAATACTTTATGCTTTTATATAAAGATGTAATTATTTTCTTTTCTAATCATTTTTTATTCAAAAAAGAATAACAGAGAAAAAGACAGACAAATAACTAAATATATTTTCTTTTTATTCCTATTGTAGGTAAGAAAACAATGGTTTCTGCTATTGTCATATTATTGGTTTACTCAACAATACTTATACGAACCTTACGCTCAATTTGCTGACAATCCAAATATTGGCTTATTTTTTAATACACATAAAAGAATAAGTAGAGAGTCTTTCAATGAAAGTGCATTTGATTTCTCTAATTTGTTGCCTAAGATGTGATTTTCTTAAAATCAAAATCAAAAGCATAGTTAGAAAAAGATAGAATTGAAAAAATAGTTGAGTTGCCTCATGTGCTTGTGTCAAATGTTGTCATGAAAAATGGAATTTAGACGATTCAGACGATTCATGTGGCCTTTTATGATAAGAGGCCACAATGCCAGCGAAGGCGTTCTCATACTATTTCATGCAATTTCATACAATTTTAAACTGAAGGGATATTTATTTGATAGAAAAAGGGGACTCAAAATATTGCTGTTTTTTCATATGTCCTCATATAATACTGCAAACACTGCCAATCGATTGGAAAGTCTATTTCGATATATATAAGTGAAATCAGTAGTTCTGGCTTTTTTCTACTATAAATGCAAAGTTATAGATTGCATTTTTTAACAATACATTTATTCTTATTGTATCTTTTTGTTAGTTGAATGAAATTTTTTTGATATAACTACACCTGTCTCGCAATTTCAGTTTTTTCAACTTTATCTTAGCTTCAAATTGATGGCACAAATGGTATTCAAATATGTTTAAGTTATATGTTAGAGTCCGACTACTATTGTTCATTCATAGATACTGTCAAACTTATAAACTTATGAATTTTTTGCTAACTTTTTCCTCTATTATTTCTTCAATACTATTGCCTAAACCGTCAGTAACTTATTGTTAAAAGTAGATGTTATTTTTTGGCTTCTTTTATGTCATATTTTCAGGATATATTTTTCATATACATAACTTTTATATAACTTTTATGATTGACTGAAAAAGTTAATACTCAATAAATTGTATATTATAAGGTGTTAAGGGGGCGAGAATGGTATTAACATTTGTGATTTCTGTGATTCTTATCAGAAAGAAATGCACTGTTCATCTAAGTTGGCTTTACCGCCACAGCATGCTGTAAAAAGATTAATCCTTTCAATAAGTGCAACGTAAAGTGTCAACAAAGATAAATTAGCATTAGACAGACTGAGAGAGATTCAGACTCTATGAGACACTCACCAAACTTTCTCTCGCAACAAGTGACACATCAAATATAACTATCAGTTCTATGCATTCATTCAGTAGGAGTTTATCTTTCTGTCAAAAACCAGAAAATTTTGAAGAATTATATGTTGCCAACTTTCAGCATTTTTAACAAATTTAATACTAAGTCAGTTATGTCAATGTTTTCTTTAAACCTATTTTATATTACAATTTTTCTTCAAAAAGTTCAATGAATAAGTGGTCAAATGATTGCAAACCATATCATTTTTGCTTCATTTTAAACAAAATCTTAATTATATAAATTGGAAATTTTCTGAACTTATGAGTTTTAATCGAAAACTTCATAAACGAGTTGATTACTGTTTTTCTTTTAAGTGAACCACACGTAACATATCTTCACCAAAACATGCGGAAATCTGGTGAAGTAATTATTTCACGCAATTTTACCTCACAATACATTGAATAAGAGATATACCCTGTATATGTGTGTATGTTTTGTATGTGTGTTCAAATGTTTACATTTGAGTGGGGAGTGAGAGTCAGGTTTAGTGAGAGATTGTTTTGAGAGAGTGAAAAGTTGTATCTTTATCTCTAGTATAGCATAGATTGCGTTTTCCTTACTTTACTTTCATTAACTCAAAATATTTTAGTGCTCAAATACTATCAAAGTAAGGATTCCATTTCACCCAATCTTTTTCCTGGAATTATTCCATTAATTCAATTCATATGAATAACAGCATAAATATTCGATAAGTTTGTAAACGAGTGGTTTCTTATAAACTTATAAAACATAGATTTGTTCAATTGGTTCAAATATCTATGAGTTTTCGTACACTAATTACAAAACTTAAAATTAGGTTAAAAGTGAATGATTTTTTGGTTTGCTTTTAGCTTTGAGAGAAGTTTGATTCTGATTGCACTGAATTCTATTCTATTGAGAAGTATCTTATACAACGTTAAGTTTTACTTGTGAAGAAAATCTTGACGCTATAGCTCTAAGTATGGAAACATTCATTCCCTTTCATTTGCATAGGAATGAGAAGTTAATGAAGTGTATGATGGAATCTTTGCAAACAACGCAAAGCAACTTTTCTGAGTTTGTTATACCTCTCGCTATAGCCATCTCTCAAAAATTTTGAATGCAATGCGCTTTTTGTATTTTGATGATATACGAAAAGTCAGAGTTGTGTGAAATCTAAATTACTCATATATTCAGCCAACATTTTACGGGTTTGTTGCTTCTCCTCTCCAATTCATTCCAGAAACCTATGTATCAAACATTTTTCCCATTCGCGTATTTCGTATTTTTCTCTTTTGTTTCTCGCGCATCACTAAACAAAAGTTTGAATAAATTAAGAATTTTAGAATTTTTTGGGGCGAAGGGATTACATCTCGAGTTATATTAATGCGATGCCATTCTAGCAAAGCCTATTGTTTATTAGAATGAGATTCTTCTCCCTCTCTTTCATTCTTTATTTCTTTCTTTATCGAAGTTAAGATGTCTTTTAAAAGAAATTAATTCAGTGCCGCAATGAATGAAACGCACGATTTAACTCAAATGTTGGCATTTTTTTAAAACTAAGATAAATGAATGTAATTTGATTGCAGCACTAGTAGTAGCATTTGTAGCATCTCATTACTAATGTCTCCCTTCACAAAATCTCTCATATCTTTTACTGTAAGTTTGAGAAAGTTTTTCTTTATTTCTATTTTTTCGATCGCTATTCTATAGTCTTTATCAAATGGAATCCTCAAATTTCCTCTCTTTCTTTTAATTCACAGATAGTCTTCCAATCTATTGCTAGAGTTTGATTGCATTTTCGTTTCTCTGATTCTCTCCTTTTCTCTCTTGTTCTCTATCTGTATGTGTGTTGTGTTTGTCTACGAATGTTTCGTAAGTAAAAGGATACTTGAGTCTCAATGGGCCCCTTCCCTACTTCTTTTCCATCAGACAATTACTTTTTTAGAGTGCTTGAGTCTAATGAAACTTTCTCATACTTTCTCATTCCACTGCTGGTAAGCTTTGATCTAAGAAGAAAATAAGGTCTAAAGAGTAAACTTTCTTTAAGCGCGATTCTGTGTTATGTTTTCTTTTCTACTTTCTTTATTCTTCAAATCTCCTATTTTCTCATCTCACTCTCTAAGACACACAACACTAGCTTTGATCTTAACTTCATTGCTTTATACAATACTAATACTGGTGTCTGTACAACACCTTTACCGCGTTTGGCTCTAAAATTGAATTTAGCATTTGTAAGATGTGTGCAATGAGTATATCGAAAAATGTAGGCATACATACATTGATAGACTTACCAGAATGTAAAGCTACTCACGTATTGCCTCCAATGTATTGAAAAATGTTGGCTACAGTACATAGTTGTTCACTAAAATGTAGAAGAAGTCTATATATCTTCATTGAAAAAAGCCAGACATCAATGTTAGTGTTAAGGTAGAGTCCATCCAAATGTTCATTCTCTTGCCATCATTTTCTGCATTTTCTTTTTCAAAGGATTTTCAAAATCCTTTGGATTGCAGTATTGCTATAGTGTGTATGCACTTAAGAACGTCAGTGATTCCTTTTTCTTCTGGAAGCATCACTGCTCTCTCTCTCCTCTCTCTCTCTTCTCTCTCCTCCTATTCTTTCTCTATTTCTATTTTCATTCAAACGCGAAGAGCTTTGACTCGGAGAATATTTATGGGCTGATGGATGAATCTCAAAATGAAAAAGTGACCGAATAACTTAAATGCATGTGCTTTGAATAAGAAAAAGCTAGAGATGCTGAGGTTGGACTCACAATATCGCTCACTTACAGTACTTTCGTTCTGCATTAACTTTTTTTCTTAATTTAAAAATTAGTTTATCAAACTTGAGTCAAAAAATATTCAATAGAACAAAGTTATTAATTTAATTGATTAAATGGTGGTTTTCTCATAAATGATTGATGAAATAGAACACGAGATTTAGTGGAGTTTTACTGTATTTGGGTTATGGTATGCACATAGCATTGACCTGTTGTATATGTGCATTACATTCATTGCATTTGACATTAAAAGAAGGTGTACACAAAATTGTGCACAATAAATATCAATGCAAGGCATTGCCAAAGCATTGCATTCATATATATCAATAGAGATGAACGAAAACTAAGGCAAGCAAAATGATGATAGAGAGCTGTGTAAGTAATACACATATCATGTGTTATCCGTAATACTGAAGGTCTATTTTGTTGGTGGCGCTCATCATTGTGTCTTTGCATGTCTGTCCATTTTTGAGTTAGCGTTTGGTGCCTAATGATCCTTACAGTGAGCCCTAGTTTTGACAGAAAAACTTTTCCTACTATCATAAGTTAGCAGGTCTTCTACACAAGTGTACACTTTATTGATTCTTTCACTTTCAGACTAACTTCATGTCATAATTTCCTTCTTCTGACCCTCTCTTCAGTCCAGTCTAAATACTTGATTGTATTGAGTCTGACTTTCATTTTTATACATTTTATTACTTTTGATTATCCGAAATTCTCTAAATATCATATTTTGATGAATAAAAATTTAGAATTTGCATAAAATTTTCACTCAAATTGTTGAATGCAATAAACTTTAGAAAAGAGCACAATTTTGGAATTATATTTGCATAATAATACAAGTAATCAATATAAGGGATCTCTTTATCAATTTTATTAATAAAGCTATTTTAATGGCAGCTGATATGAAATCAGAAGAGTATGCGATCTGATAAGAGCCAAGTTATTAAAGCCTCTAAATTAGTAATGCTTAACAAACAATCTGAAGGGCCATATATTTCATGTTAGTTTAAATTCATTTAAGTGAGAATGACTTATGATTCGTTGTTTGAAAAATCTTAGAAATTAGAATCAAATCAAATTAGTTGAGTCGATACAACTGTCGATTATAATATTTGAATGCATTAAATGGATTTTATTAAAAGGTCTGAATTTTATTAAGGTCTGAATTGGGCCTTAAATTGCATGGAATTGAGCGACACGAGAGTATATTTTTTGTTCATTGAATGGTGGACTCACAGGACACTCAACCATCACTTATTATGTGCAACAATAACATTGATACCATTGTTTCTGGTCGACGTCTCCTGTCTTTTCATCGGATGCACATGTATTTTACCGCCTCAATGAGTACTGCATCCGCATCTCTGTAGACCCCCATTACTCTCTCTTTCTATCCTTACAGTTGTCTTCATTTCTGTATCATTCTTGTTGTCGTCGACTGCGCTGAATGTCACTGTCTTTCTACGTAATACTTTCTTCTATCAGAGGACCGGCTGTGTATCTCTCTTTTTGGCCCAACAAATATATATGGCTTTTGGTTTTTTTGTTCTTCTTTTTCTTCCTTCTTTTGCTTTCCTTTAGTCACTTGCTTTTTCGTCGTTAATGAGGTAAACACAATGAATGACTACCGTCAGAAAGCAGTGCGAGCAAAGTATAATAGCATTTTGTTTGTGCTCCACTGGTCAGCGCGTTGTGCCACTACTTTTAGGCTCTCTTTCTTTATGTTAGATTTTCTTATTAGGGATATGTTATACAATTGTTCCTCTTTTGTTTTTTTCCCAAAGCTCTCATTTTTGATTTTTTAAGTCTCATTATTATTATTAACATTATGAGAGCTAAGTTATCGAGCTATTAGTGCGCTCATAACTTAAAGCGCCCACATTAATACCACACGACTTTTTTATGAATAAAATTACATCTAATGTCGCGTTTTAATTCATAAACTTAATGCATTTAAATATTTTTTTCTCGTAAGTTAATATCGCCTCAAAGGCAACATCCATGCAATGATCCATATTCTATATGATAATTTATTTCATCTATCCATATATAAATTGCCTTTTCTTATTTTGTTTTTTGTTTGCCTTATTCTTGAATTCATATACAGGAAAAAGTTAGCCAGTAATTACACTCCTTGGTGTAAACATATATATACAGTATATGTTTCGTATGTGCATTTGATGTTGTATGCACTTGAGAGTGGTTTTCCAGTGATGCGTTTCATGTGCCATACATTTGAGGTCCTATAAGCCATTATAAGAGACGCAGTGCCTCTTTTTCCATTAGCCTAAGTATTTGCTGTTCTTATTGAATTTTGCAGGAAAATCCCTCTTCAGCAAACTTTGGTATATATAACTTACACACACGTTCTTTATATAGAGTATATTACATTCGGCACATAACTATTGTATAGCTTTCCACAATTTATTCCCCTTTCAAATCTCTTTCTCATCACATGCGAGTTTCATATTTGTTTAATTTAAATTTTAAACCTTCAAGAATTATAATATAAAATTTTCATTCTATTCAATATTTTGAATCTTCAATAATTTAATGGCCCCGAAAAGTAATTTGATTCTGAATTATTGTGTCCATAATGTGATCAAACATCTAATAGGCAGCAGATCTTTTTCCATTTTTTCACGCATAAGCATTTGATGAAAAGATTTATATTTGATATTTATGCAAATATACTCAAAGCTTATTATTTTATGGGAAATTTTTTGCAGAAAGTGTTCATTTAAAATAATTTTATTGCTTCAAGTTCTAACGTTTCATATATTCTTACTTTATATTTAATTTCTCGAATTACAACTTTCATAACTTCATTATATCTCAATAAAGTTAATCAAATACTTTGCAAATCATAGCTCTTCACATAAATGCTTTCAATATGCCCTAAACTAAAGTTCATTTTATTCTTTTGACATACATTTTTAAAAAATGAATTTTGAATATTTTTCAAATGACAATACGAATCACTTCAAGAATTTCTAATAGTATTATTTCTTCCATTGAAAAAATCTATTTATTTGATTATCTGAAAACTTGACCTCAAAGCAAATGGATTTGCTTTTATACAGTATATCGTGATTAAACTGAAATTCATTGACTGATTTATTGTAAGGACAGAACTATTATAAGAGATGTGAGATGTGCTTACATTTAAATATTCCCTATCGAATGATGTCGTTCTAGTGATTAACATCCCTTTGGAATTTTGTCCAATTAAAGGGCTAATCTCAGTGGTTGTAGAAGTGATAGTAAAAGTCAAATAGAGATGCCTTAGACTTATGTAACATATCTATGAGATCCTAATTTGGATATAAGTTTATGTGATTTTTAGCTCAACATAAACGTGACTCTGAAACTAAATCTAAGCTTTAGTTGTGATTTCATTTATCATATTTTAATATTAGAATATATGGCAAAGCAATTTACACTTCTCTCTATTGCTTAAATTGAAATTTTTAAGCTCTAAAGTTTACTTTTTAGAGCATTAGTATCAAAATGAAGATTAGAATACTTTACTTTTGATGAATATTCTGTTCTTTACTATCTTATCGTCGATCACTGAATCATGAATATTATTATACAATAACTTTGAAAATAGTATTATATATTCGCGAAATTACGAAATAGCATACAATTAAATTTGAGTGCATATAATCGTTTGAATATAAAGTATATGTAATTATTGAATATTCTAGTGTGAAACTCATGAAACTCTTATAATATATCAAATATAAAGAGTATGTGTATTAGAATACGATGAATTCCACATCAAACTAATCCATATCACCCCAAAAGCTATGTGTGCTCTGCAATAACTCCTTTAATATATAATACACTATTTGCAGGCGTTGTGTTTCTATTAGACTAATGGGAAAATGGTGTCTCAGGGAAACATTAGGCAAAGGTTTTTCTCTCTTAATTCTTTTATTTTTTCCTAACTTACAGCAATGCTGCGGTTGTGTTAATTTTCCCAAATGCTGTATATTTTACTAATAATCCAATATAACAACGACCAGAAATTTTCTCTGCTTTGCTCTGTACTCAAGTGATTCATAAACCAAATTGGTATCAGATAATAAAAAAAGTGCTCAGCACAAAATGAATCGACAAATTTAATCAAAAATTTTTGCTCCAAAAGTTTCATCTCAAAGTTGAACTTTTGTTAGGAAATGAAAAATGTTGAGAAAAATTGTTTTTGTGTTCAAATATCTACTATTTTGAATGTTTCTCAGTTTGTTGAGTGAATAAAGAGAATGAGTCCATTACTGACTACGAAATATTCATTCGTGTTTATATAAAAAGAGTGGTTTGCACTAAAAGCATACATTATTTCCATTGAGTCCAATGCAATGGAGTGATTATATGTCTCTTTTATTATATGAAATACTATTTATGAGTTTTGATTTGACTTTTCTTTCCATTACTTGCATAATAAAAATAATGTGAACGCAAGCATTTATTTTTTATTTGATTTTTGATTTTGCTTTGGATTTTGAAATCAAGGTTTGGTCACTTATTTTGTGTTGTGCGATGCGTGAAGAAGTTGTGCGATCATTTGATAGCTAGTTGTAGATGGAAAGCATTTGGTCATTTTCTCTTGTGGTCCATTTAGTCGTTGTTGATTCCCTGGGGTGTGATTTCCCATTCCCCTTATGCTCCAATGCATCCCTCCTGTAATTAAAGATGAGATTAGCAGCCATTCCATTCCATAGTTGCAGCTCATTCTTACTTTCTTAATGATCTAATTCTTGGCTAATATGATATCTGATATGATGCCTTCTTTTTGTTTTATATATATATAAAACACCAAAAATTAATTAATTATATGGAATTTTTGACGTATATGTGTGTATAAAAAAATGTGTTGGCTTTTCTCCTGTGAGTACACTTACACTTTGCCAGTTTATGCATGTAATCAGTGCTGGGAAAACAGCAGTGTTTGGGTGGACTAAGGGTGGAGTCCAGTAACAGCCTTACTATTATTGATCAATATAATAACATTTCACTCGAGCTACAGATACTACAAGTCTATGTTTTCCACCTAAAACCTAACTGTTAGGTAAAAATACATTTTCTAAACGCTAAATACAATGTTTATGTTATGGAGAATAGTAAACGATTGTGAATAGTATTTTATATATTTCTGGAAAATAGATTGCACTCGAAAAGTGGATTTACTGCTTTGCGTTATGCATCAAATGCTTATTTGCATGAAACTATTTATGCTCATTGTGTATATTGTTTGGCCAATGATCACGCCATGCATGAAACAATGTAAAAATGTAGCTCAACAAAAGTAAACTAAATAATACTGAAATACATAGAAAGAGATATTGTTAGATATTAGAGGGGAGGAAAACTTTCTATCTCTCAAACAAAAACAATCTATGCTCAGAGAAGCAGAAAGTAGTTTTGGTGGTTACAGCTTTGCGGTTATTTTGTGTTTTATTACATTCAGTTTCATGATATACCAGCCATTGCAGTATTGGTTCTCTCTTTCTCTCTCTCATTTACTGTGTTGTGTTTCTGTGCTCTCTCACTGGCTCTCTCGTTGACTCTCTCACTCGATGCACACAACTTCCTGTCTATTAGATTGCTTCAACTGCATGTGTTGTGTGCGTGATATCATTGCTCCGATACCTATAATGCATATATACGTTTATAATATATCTCGTGATGCTATGGTATAAAAGTTAAACCAAAAATTGCATGGCTTTTGTATTTATGAAAATTTTGTTTCCAATTTTAGTTTGCGTTTTCTCTCTATTTTTCTAATTAAGTGTATCATTGAAAACTCATACTAATCGACTAATAGTCACATAATGCAACACAACACTAGGCGTAAACATATCAAAAGTTTAATAATATTTCCGATACATACATAATGAATACTCTGTTTTGCGATTAATGAACCATTCATTTCACTTCAACAATACTCTATTTTTATCACTTTTCGCAAAACGTGTTTATTATTTTCGAAATATCTATTCAATAAGCATTGTTTGTGATAAGGCAAAAGTTTGTTCAATTATTATCTATTTTAGTTGAGGAATATGTGTCAGGTTAGGTGTGAAATTATTAATATACTATTACTGTTCACTTTATTGACAGACAGTGTAATTTGAAGTGAGAATTTCTTTAAAAATAATCATAAGTTGTATAGTTGTCTACAATTTTAAGTTTATTGATTGTCAACTAATTTTGCTTTATTATTACTGTTTTATTTGAAAAGCGGACGAATATAAATAAATGTCTATCATGCGAGAGAAAGCCTCGCAGCTAAACATTTGCATAATTATCAAACATTATAATTATTGCGATACTTTCCTATTGTATTTTTGTTAAACAACATTCATCTTTATAAACACCTGCAAAAAGAAGTGAATTGTAATTTGATGCCAATGTCTGTAGTACTGCTTCCTGAATAAATTTGCGCAGAAATACAAACTTGTAATCTAGTCAACGATTTGTTTTTAAGACACATTATTAGATTGAAGTAAACAATTTGTGCCACCTGTTCGCTGTTTCACTATCTTTATTACTGATGATAGTTTGCTCGTATAATAACTTCATAAAATTTCAGTGAGATTTAGGGTTTGCTTCGATGTCATGCTATTCAAAAATGGCAAAAATATACATTTAGTGATGAAGGCTTAGAGAAGACAGTCTGTACACAGTATTGTCGTTCTATAATAATTTCCTGAATGGACAGACATTAAACCTTGATGTCAGTAATGCCATTGCGCCATAGGGGCAAAGAATTAGAGTGAAGATAGAGACCGAACAGAGTCCATATCAATAGGCATTGCATGCAATAGAAAATGCGCTTTCAATTCGATTCTGGCTTTAATTCCTTACAACCCGATAGAAAATAGAAGCACATCATCATCTCATCTCATTTTATATTGTGCATGATTGCTGACGGCAGTGAAGGCAGTTTCCTTGCTTTAGTTCTTCCGCCATCAGGAAACATGAAGATGAACGATGCATAGCGTAAAAATGAAACTTTCTCAATGTGCCATTTTCTCAATCCTTGTGGATTATTAAAGTGGATCATATGATACATAACACACAAACATATAACTGCAGGTTTTTCAAGCCTCGATGCCATACAGACAACAAAATATAAAGGCTTTTCCCATAACATATTCCATTATCTGCCGTTTTCTATTTCTTATATCACTTATACCTTATAGTAAAAGTTTTATACATTTTTTCTCCTTTATTTTATGCTTTATATTTTTGTTATATTTGTTGAAACAAAAACAGATAACTTTTTTCTCTCTTCTTATGTCTCATTTCTATAATACAGAGTATCATATTTTAACTTTAGTCACACAATAAATATGATTTTTTAGTAAAGCTTTAATGTTTTTGCGTAAATGTTTCCTTCAATAAAATATCATTCACTCTTTTCTGGCATTCTGCCCCCTTTTTCGTAATCTCATCGCACAGCATGTCAGAGCATTAAAACATTAATGAGTTCTCCATTAAAACACACAAAGAGCCAAAGGAAAGACTCATTGCATGCTTGGCTAATGGCGAGATTCGATTCTTAGTTTTTAATAACTTGTGTGCAATGATGTTAGAGTTTAGTAATAATATCCTTTATTACGTCTGCCAGACTGCCACCTGCATCCATGTGCTGCATAGTGTTCTACAGCCAACTCTGCTCTCTATTGCCTCTACTCTTTGCTGATCTATGGCCTCCATACATACCAATAGTATAATTTTCACGAGCTTTACACTAATTTCTTTAAAAAGCTTTTTCATTCCATAGCCGTATCAGTAGAACCCAAATATCATTTATTATGCTCGATATGCCTCTTTCATATGCTTGTCTCTAACAATTTTTGAACGAATTTCTCTAAATTAAATTATAATAGCATACCATTGCATTGCATTTAATATAAACTCAATAGAAAGTAACACACGAAAGGTATACACAATTGATTTTTGCTCTGAAAAAGTCATTTCTCGAAATGAGATATTATAGTGAACTTTGCAAATAATAGGTTTTTATGTGAAATACATGCGAAAAACAAGCAAATTAAAATCATAAATGCCTGATTGGGAGGAGTTGAATGGAGACAATGATTAATGAAGTGTCCGGAAGTGACGCTCACTAGCGCTTCGTGGGAAGTGAGTGAGAGAGAAATAAAAGTGCCGCTCTTTAACATTATAAACGAATTGCTTATGCTCTCTGCATGAATTATAATTGTGCAACAAGTAGTGTATCATCAGTTTAGAAGAAAGGGGCCAAACAAAA
Source organism: Camisiidae sp. (assembly GCA_034696325.1). Classification (NCBI taxonomy): domain Eukaryota; kingdom Metazoa; phylum Arthropoda; class Arachnida; order Sarcoptiformes; family Camisiidae; species Camisiidae sp. The sequence continues at coordinate 39,160 of JAQFZT010000008.1, read as the reverse complement.
CTTCGTATTATCATCAGCTCATCTTTGATGGGGGGCTTTCCTAAAAATGTGCTTAATTTATAACTGCGCACACCATTTATTACCCGTAATTGTGCGAAAGTTTTCGTTTTCAAACTGCGAGATCTATCACTTTTAATATATTCTATAATTCTCCACTTTTTTGCGTCTTAATCCATATGCAAAAGTTTCATTGAAGTTTCGGAACTTTGCTCTTCTCATTCGAAATGATGCCTCAAGATTGATGTCAATATTAATGATGCCCTGCGATTCAATCGTACTCTAATTATCTTCTATTTTATATGTAATTTAGTTCGTGTTTTAGTATTTGAGGACTTAATTCATACTTTTTTAAAGCGCTGACTCGCTTAAGTTGTATGAAAGCTGACTTTTGGTCGAAGAAATTTAGTTTTAGATGAAAAATGTGCAGATACTTAATATGCACCAAATAATATTGTTACTTTTAATAATAATATAGCCCTCGGATCTCATGCTTCCCAAAGGCTCTTCAGGTCTGTGAGTAGTCACGATAGCACTTAATAACACCTCGTTATACATACTTGTGCTTATTTCCATTGTTAATCAGAGAGACCTCAAGACGAGCAATAGATAGAGACGAGAGAGAAGCGCAACTACAAGACGGGGAGATTCTGTCGATTGATAAAAATATGTGCTTTATTCCTACCATGAGGTCATGCCTCGATTCGCCTATCATTACTTTCATGATTTTACAACATTTTAATGTTTTCATTTGAAAAACTCGTTTTATATCTTAAATAAATTCAATTTGTGAACACAGCCACACATTTAATTCAATTTAATTAATTGAGCAAAAAAGTATTTTTCATTTCTCTCAACACAAATCACTATTATTGGTTCGCAACAATTTATATGAAACTTTATTCAGAGCATTTGAAAGTTAAAATTCCTTTTATAAGTTATATATAAAAAGTCAGTGAAGGAAAGTATGTTGGCGTGCAAGAAGTGCAAGAATATCTAAGTTTTATGCATTGAAATGTACATGAGATGTTATCACTGTTTTGTGTTAGATGGATGGGTGTGCCCTCTCTTTCTTTTTGCTCTGTATACCTCTCTTTTCGCCTCATGTTTGACTATCCAACAAATTTGCGCTCAGACTAATACTTTGCGTGCAGTAACTCTTACTCTTTTTTAGTTTTCAGTTCTAGACTTGTAGAGAGGAAAGAATTAAGTAAATATATATCTATACTCTTTATATATAATTAGAAAGTTTGATTTTCGAAAAGGTGTGATGGATAGCAATATTCAAACATTGCTTTCTTTTAACTTTCTTATTACTAAACGCTTATGTAATAATGCTGTATCTATTGTGTGAATACAATTAAGTATTGCAATCATTTAATGACTGAAATAGAGAAAAGAGACGGAAAAAGGCGTAAAGCATGAACTAAATATCGGAAAAGGGGCTAAATTATAAGATATTAATGTAAGGGAAGTCACAAGACATGAAGTTTGCCTCTGGGCTTGAAATGAAAATATTAGTAAAGTGAAGGGGAGGGTTCGGACAGTGTGAATGTATGATTGCGAATACAAATCAGTCTTTTTTAGCTTTACTTCAATAAGTCTGACAGACATTACACTGAAATTAAGTTTCTTTAGAGCAAAACCATATAATTTGACACCCAATTCACTTTTGCAAATTCAAACAAATTATGAACACGCGATATACACATCACAAATCTTAGCTTATTATATGGGCTAATCAAACAATCATAAGCTTAAGTAATCCATAGCTCTCGAGAATATCATTTACCTTTTCCTTTAATTAGTTTTAATTATGAATTCCATTTTTTATTTTCAAAATTCTCTTAATTAAAATCAGATTACATTTTGGTTTTAAGTTTCAATAATTCAAATGTTTTTATTTTTTCTTAAAATCAACTCGAATTGGCTTTAAAGATAACTTTAATGGCAAAACAGTTCAAATGCAATAAATGTTTCCTCACTTTCCACTCACTTAATATGTTATAATGAAATAATTTTCTTTTGCTGTTTTGCTCTTCAACTTTCCTCAACTTTATTGCTAATATAAAATTGTATGTGTCTTGAAGACTATCAGCTCTTTTGCTTTTTCGTGTTATATTCAATTCAATTGTAGTAAAGATGCTTTCAGGCCTTTTCTCTTATGTTTTCTTCTATCAAGTTATTACGACTACATAGAGAGAGACAGAAAGAGAGCGGGAGAGAGCGGGAGAGAGCGGGAGAGGGAGAGAGAGAGAGAGAGAGAGCGGGAGAGGGAGAGAGAGAGAGAGAGAGAGAGATGAGAACAAAAAAAGAAAATAAACTCATATAAAAGTAAACGAGTTTTTAATCTACCTAAATAGACGTCGATATAAACTTATGTGCTTTGCTTGAGTTAAGCTTGAGTTAATGGAGTCTATGGATCGTTTACGGACTAATTTAATACTCTCTTGAATAGCATCATTAGGTTTAGAGAGAACGGAAGGAAGAGGTAGATAGGAGTCGAAGCTTTTTCTTGCATAAAGAAAAAGTACTTTTATTGGATTGTGGCTTGAAATCATTGTAGGAGAAAATCGGATTGTAGAGCACATTGGGATTCCTATGCATCTCATCATTGAGTTTTGAGGGGAAGGAATAGTTCGACTTATGTGTAAGTCTGTACTGTAAGGCAAGGGATTTTATCTTAAACTTTTTTCTTTCTTTTTTCTCTCTCTTCATACTTTTATGCATGACTTGGCATTAAAAACAAGGTTTTCCCGCTTATTCAGCATTTGTGTGATAGAAGTTATTATTATATATTTATGCGATGCCTCAGATTTAAATGCATCACCAAAAGGACTAACTTATAGCACAATATGATGCTATGCTTTATACCTCATACCAACTTGGAATAACTTATACCTAATATTGTTCGCCACAGTCAACGAAATGCATTTAATATCGTCGGTTATTTCATTTCCGTTTTTCTTATCGAATTTCGTTCGAGCGCTTCAGGCAATCGACTTGTGATTTTGAAATTGTGATTTAGATATTTGGCAGTAAAAAGTAATGCTAAGAATACTGCAGTCGAAAGTGTACAACAATGTCTGATTATGTCACCATTTTTTCAATGCTTAATCGAATTAAGTGAATAAATGCGCTCCCGTTCATGCTTGAAGGCAGAGATGCATCTCATACAGCATTTCGGGCAATATTTTTTAGGTCCAACTGCTGGACGTTTACGATAACTCGAAGGCTTTCTTGCGATCTCATCCAAAACTGAAATCATGCATCAATAGACTGTAGTAAGAGTAGAGTATATGTATTAGACATATATATATACGTATATAGTTTTTGGTTTGAAGACTGTGTCTTAGAAGGGGGTCTAAATTCTCTAGTTGGTAGCATTCCCTCCAACTTCTCGAGCTCAATGTAATGTCTCTCCAGTGATTACCAAGGAAATGACTTTATACCCCTACTTGAGTTCCCCATTCCAAGTAACCCCGCATGGATGCTCGCTCGCTAGTTTTTTGTCCCTCGAGAAATTTTTGCTTATCTGACTGCCTTCCATACAGAGTTGCAGTTACTTTAGTTCATGCATCTTTCTCTCTCTTTCTCTCTATTTTGGCAAAAGCCACTCTCGCAACAAATTTCGCCCACTTCTTCTTCTTTTCATTTTACTTCAAGTTTTGCTTTACTATTTCTTCCTTCGACTATTATTGACCCAAAACTTTTTCCACAATATTTTACAAAAAAAACCGATTCAAACATTTTTCTTCAATTTATTTCTCAAATGCATTGACCATAAAAAAGAAAGAAACAAAATTTGTTTAACCAAAACACCAAAATATAAAAACAGAAAAGAAATATATTCTAATGATGTATAAAAAATAAGTCAAAAAAAAAGAAAAAAGAAAATGATTTGTTTGTCAAATAAGATGTATTTAATAAATTGACTGATTTTTTTCTAATTGAATTTAGTATTGAGCTTACGAAACACTCAAGAGGAAGAGCCACCAGATCCACAATTGATGCGATTAGACAATATGCTAATAGCAGAAGGGGTTGCAGGGCCTGAGAAAGGTGGCGGTCAGTCTGCGGCTGCCAACGCGGCGGCAGCTGCGGCTGCGGGTCAGTCGGGAGGTGAAAATGCAATAGAGCACTCTGATTATAGGGCCAAACTCGCACAAATTAGAACAATATACCATCAAGAACTTGAAAAATATGAACAGGTATGTCATTCTTCGTTATTATTATTTTTTCTTTTTTCATGATAATAATTATTTCTTATGAAACTTTACTTTTCGAAAGTGTATTTTTACTATATGTCACGTGATTTCTTATCAAGTTAAAAGTTTAAAGTCAAAATACTTGCAGTTATAATATTAGTTATAATTTATTAGTTCAGTATTTGGTGTTATGATTCAATGAAAATGCATATGTTTTTCTCGAAAAGCAGCAGAGTTTCGAACGGATGTTGCTCTATGAGAGTGTATGTGTTGTTTTTGCATTTTTTGACAGCACTAACTCGTAAGCAGAGGCCAAAAGGCATCACATCTGGATTCCTTATGCAGTGAAATGTTATTTTTGGCAGAAAAGCTTAAGTCACAAATTTAATGACAGGTGCATTTTGGAAAAACTACTGCAACTTAAATTCTCATTATTTCTACAATTTTTATGCCTAATTAATAATGTTTGCATTTATTGTCTTATTTTATGAAAAGTTAGTTTTTAACATAAAATGAAAAAACTCGAAAAAGTTGATAATATGGTATTAGAGGGAAACGTAAATCTCCGCTAATTGGATAGGATTTAATAGTTTTTGAAAGTTAAATGAAATAGAAAAAATAAAGTTTAGTATTTATTTTGAATGAATGAATGAGAGAGAAGTCTCACACTTACTAGGATTTAGTTTATTTGTGAGTTACAGTACACTTCACTCATAGATGCATGATATTCGTAAAGCCTATGCATTTACAAAGCCACACAACATGACAATATGTCAAACAAATTGATATCCAAAGCTATACTCTAAGCTGGATTTGCTATTACTGTTTAGCTCTCTTGTTATTGCGGTAGCTTTAGTCCGCTTATGTATTTGCTTATAATATATATATTGCAATAACAACGCACTGAACTTTGCATCGCATCTATTATGCAACAAACATTAGTACTGTATGACAATAGTATTCGTGTTCGGCTAAAAAATATGTATTTAATACTATGTTTGGATTGCACGAAATGATTGCATTAGTTTTAGTTGTATTCATCTGTTATATCAGTGGCCAATTTGACGAATCTATCAGTTGGTGGCCGTCGACAAGAGAGACATAGAAAAGATGGAAAAGGGGGCGCTCTTGAGAGATGGGGGCACTTGTGTTACATAAGTTTAGTTGAGATGTTATAATATAATAGCAATTGCATGAATATCTTCTGACAAATGAAATCATCTATTGCTGAAAAAATTTCACCTTTCACTGAATAAGTAACATAAGAGAAGATAAATAGTTGACGTCAAAGTTAGTGGTGGCAGTGATTGCCATTTATAAATGAATGTTTCCGCGCCCAATGCCTCCCGTGCAACACTTGTTTAGGTGTAAAAAAGTATATATACTATGGCTAATACAGAGTATATCTGTATATATATATTTGGTATATATATTGCAATAGCATTTCATAGTATTTGATAGCATGCCAGGAATACTATAATGCTTGTGCGTGAAATAGAATCTGACAGCTTAAAAAGAATGAATGTTTTGGTTTAGTAGTCCATCTCGAAAGGGATGTCTTAATAATAGTATTATCATCCCTTGTAATAATAATGGATGTATAATGCATTATATACTAGTACTAGTATTCCATCACTTCTCTCTTCATAGAATACATTTACCATTTTTTGAATAATATACTTTCGGTTAACACACAAAACACATTTTCGTTTTACAATATTATAGCTTTTTCGGAATAACAGTTCGGTTGAGAGGGATGTGTGGGTTGTGTAGTATATGAAACAAAAATGAAATTAAGGCAATAAATGACCATTACTTCGGATTCATGCTGTTAATAATAGCCAATATATGATCGTTAGCTCAAAAGTTTATATTATCATATTTCACGGCACGAAACTCTAGTTGCATAACACAAATTTTGTCATATCAAGTCCATTAATATATTAAATCTTTAATAAAAACATTGTGTAATATATTGGAAAGTTTTCAATTTTTTTATTCAACAATCATTAAAGACGGAATAGAAATTGAAAAATTAGAAAAATAAACAATAACTCTGACCGAAATTAAATTTAATTTCTATCAATTGAAAGAAAATGTCTTTTTGTATGATTTGTTTTATTAGCTGAGTCTTGAAAATAGATAGAGATCACAAATTCTATATATTGAACAATTTTCATCTGTAATATAGAATGGGTATCATTTCAGTTGATTAGAAAGTTTTTTCTTGTCGAAAGTTGACAGTGAGATGAGTGAGACAAACAATCCTAATATGATTGGGTCACTTAGAGATGGATGGATACAACACTGTATTGCTAGAGATGATAGAAGAGAGTGAAAGAGAGTATAAGTATGAGTGTTAGTTCTCTAAAGCTATATTCTCAATAGGGTTGCTCATAGTCGATGACATTACTGATTGTCTATGATGGCAATGATGAGCTAATTTTCTAGAGTGACATCTTTGCAAAGATACCCATTGGGTATTACTGGATATCATAACATGCTATATACTCAACTGGACATGACTTTATGTTGATTGAGAAATGCTTTTTCTGTGTTGTGTATCCAAAGTTTATATTATCTAAACTGTGGCTTTTTTCCTATCTCTCTATCTCTCACCTGATGACTGCCTGATTCCCAAATGACCATAAAAAGGGCCAATACTTTATGTCATTTTTTGCCACATCAAAAACCTCTTAGTTTTGCTGTCCACTGCACTACTATCGTCTATCGATCAAAAGGTATTGCTTTGGGATCTAATGAGAAAAAAGTATTATTATTTATCGTTACATTTATTCTTTTCTGCTTTTTTATTCGCTGGAGAAGAAAATCTTCTATTCCTAGAGAAGATTTTATTTATATTGCAGTAAAAGTTTAATGTATTTGAAAGATAAATAAGAAGTGCTTTCATTATACTTTGAATTTGAATGACGTGACGCTATGCCACAAAACTCATTAGAATCATTACAAAATTTCTGGAACATCAATAGTAGTACTAATAACGCATGAAAGATCATTTTTCATCTTTCGGAGACTGAGTGTGCGACTCACTCAATGAGACATTCTAAGAAATCGCTCCACTAAATGGCGTGTTGTAGGCATTCATACATTTTTAACTTAACGATCAAATCATTTCAAATACACAACAATCATAATCATACTAAATAAATATACAGTTAATATCGAGTTAACCTTTAAAACAACCGTATAATGAGAAGTCGATAAATAAGTTTGACTTTTTCATAAATTTAAATAATACTTGAGTCTAAATTGCTTTCAATTTAAAGAATTGTTTGAAACATAACTCAATTTAAAACTTTATGCAAATCAACTTAATAACAGGTTGTACTTTCGTTTTTCAACATATTTTTCATCATTTATAATGATGGTATAATTGCTTACTCTACATAATTACAATGTTTGAAATTTTCAATTTAAAGTTTAACTCCAATACAATCTGACCATTGACTTGTTCAGTTAAAAATAGTAATTACTAATTATTAGTATTAAATTAATTTTAATTTTCCAGATGTATTCACGATTAAGTATAACTACTGTATTGTACTGTATGTTAACTGATTAAAAGGTTTCTACTTGAATAGCTGTTGCATTAGTTGGTTGATTGTATTAAATTAAAAATGTATATTAAATGAGGGGTTTTTACTACTTGTTGAACTCAACACCAGTGAGTGTGGCATTAATCTGATTGCGGTGCAAAAAAGGCACTCAGGAATAGGTATTTTGTATTTTTTGATTAATGGTATTTAGCATTAGTAACTCTGTTCAGGTAATGACACCCATATTAAGGCAAACCCCTATCATTTTGAAGGCGAGTAGCATTAGGTTTACAATACATTTCCATTTGCCATCACTACCATCTACAGCATAAGTAGTAGTTTTGTTGAATGCTATGACCAGTTGAGGTATCGATTACACCATCAACTATTCGGCGATGCATCTTAAAAATACATGTCGATTGGGGTCTGGCTGGACAGCTCGCCCGCCATCACATGCATCTTCTTGTTTGACACTTAAGATATCATAAATGTTAAACATAATGCTAACATTTCCTTTTGATGGCAAATGCAACACTACTTTAGTTATGCGCTCATGAGTTATGATATGTCTGCGTTTATTGTATAAATTGGTTTTAGTTTAAGCACAAATGACGTACTAAATGGACGCTATTTTTTAGTGAGAGTATTCAGAAAAAGGTTAATAACTTTTTTCATTGCCTTTCGGCTAAATTGCATTTATATTGTTTTTTTTCATGTTTTCAAAATTCTTTCAATCCATCAATTGTTCGTGACTCACAAATTCATTTGATTTTCATTTTAACTTTATTCATGTGTATTTTTTATTATTGCATAAACTTTTCGACTTTTGTCTTATCATTTCTATAACTCTGACATATATTTCATGAAAAAAATTCAAACATTTTTCATACATCATAAGCTTAACTCACTTTTAATTTGCATTCTTGCCATTGAAATGAGTTTATTCATTCACATCATGACTAATTAATATGAAACCTTTGGCGACTTAATATGTCATCCAACAAACCGCCGAATGACATACAGGATCTCTTGTGTGACGCATTCTTCCAGTAATAAACTCTATTTCTTTTATATTTGTTCTCATAATTATTTGAATGCATTTTATATGAATGTTTGGGTCATTTATACGACTCTTGCATCCGAAATGAGCTGATGCGTGTGCACAATATTTGCACATTAACTTAGGCTTCAAATTCTATAAGTTGTTCTCTTTAGTAATTGTAATTTGGGAAACACAAAAGAAAGTTCTTCGTGTATATGTGTATGTCTTGAGAGTGAGTAGTGCTCCAAAAAGTAATAATAAGTATAATATATGCAGATATTATATAGTCTGGTCTGTTTCGTTCCCCTAATGCACAAAATGTAATTTCTGTGATCTCTCATCAGTAGAGTGTAAGCTATGATACCTTGTGTAAGCTATGATACGTTTTTATACGGTTTGAACATGCTGCATACATGCTGCAATACATGCTGCGTGATTAAATGAAGAATTTAATCTTCAGTCCGGTTTAATGAGATGCAAATTACAAGGAAAAAACGAGGGCTGCCATCAATCCATCGCTAGTCCATCCATGTATCAGTGAGATCAAGGTTATACTAAACTTGAGGCCCACCTACTGTCACAAGAGAGAATATTTGGCACACAACTCACTGCCAGTTCACAAGTTCTCTCTTTTATTTTCTTATTTTCTTGATCGCTAGATATTTGTTTGTTGGCCATCGCATCTCATGCATAATATGAGTTGATGCGACCCCTGTATGGTCCCCCTTTGCCCCCAAGTCCCCCTTCATCATCATAACCTGATAAGCCAGGTTTGAGTAAGTGAGAGAATGAAGCGAGTGATGAGAAAAATGTTGTGCAATAGCAGAAACAATAGATGAAACACATAACAACAGATGTTATCTTTTCTCAAAATACAATACACGTTTTGGTTAAACGGCGAGTAATATTTCCAATAGTGAAAAGAGCTCTCTTTCTTTCCCTCTTTTCTCTTCTCAATGCCTTTAATTTTAGTGAAGCTTTGCTATGAAGAGAGACTAAAACTAAACAGAAGCAGAGAAAATGATGTCATCTAACTCTCACTCATATGGATCATCACATGATGGATGGGTATTGTTACCCAATGCTAATATAACTGCTTCTTTGGCAACATTGAGCATAATTAGCACATATAATCTTATGGATAGGGCTTATAGAGCAAACATGTGGAGTATCTGTTCAAATGTATAGCTAAATGTATGGCTAAATGTATGACTCTATGCATGCAACTCAAAACTCAAATTATTTCATACATTCTGTTACAATAATTGGATATTTCGATATAAATCTTCCCGCTTTACGCATTGATTGTGTGATTTCGTAGAAAAATATATGCATTCATTGAATATAAAAGTAAAAGTGCGTTAAAAGTTTTAGACTTATAAATAAACAATACAGTAATTAATCTAATGGTTCTTTGTGTGCCATCTGGTGGTGATGAGAAAAGATGGCAAAATTTATATACCCTATCCTTCACTGTTGTGGTTTACAACTTCATTTCATGACATTATTTTATATCTATCTTAAACTTTGGTATTTATTTATCTAAACTAATCGCTTGTTACGGAAAATAAAAACTTTTCTCATAAATATAATCTATTTTGTCGTTGACTTTTCACACACTCTCCAACTTTTTTGTCTTTATTGCATTTTTGTGGTTAGTGTCCGGAAGGGATAACGAAAGTGTTTTAAAAGTGTCACAACTAAAAGAAAAAGTTTTACCACCAATTAAATGAATGGCAAAGAGCAATATATAGTAAACACTAGTCTCTATGTATATGATGTTTAGAGATTTTATGGCCTTTTCATCACTATTACTCTCTGGTGCATATGTTACCAACAATTTTATGCTTTTATTACTACAGTATTTCTATTATTATTATATGATTTTTTCATACTTCAAAACTTTCTTAACGGCCGCTTTTGTGCTTATATTTGTGGTGAAAAAAGATTAAAAGTAATGCCACTTTTAAGAGTATGAAATCAAAAAATTACTGCATCTGTAAAATTACTTGTGAAATAAAGAAAAATATCTTTAACTTCATATCACGCAATAGTAAAGTAATACTCGAAAACTGTTCAACTCTTAAATTTTTTTAGTTCTATTCAAAACTTGTTCATGTATTTTACTTTTATTGCTCACGAGTTTAGTGGTAATAAATTCATATTTTTAAAACATAATCTTTTATTATATATTTTGAATTCAATTTTTATAGGCCTGTAACGAGTTTACAACGCATGTTATGAATCTATTACGAGAACAGAGTCGGACGCGTCCCATAACGCCAAAAGAAATTGAAAGAATGGTTCAAATTATACACAAAAAGTTTAATTCAATTCAAGTACAGCTCAAACAAAGCACCTGTGAAGCAGTTATGATTCTTAGATCAAGGTTTTTGGATGCGAGGTATGTAACATGTATTGAGAGAGCAGAGACAATCTCATGTCTCCATCTCTCACTCTCTATGGGTTGTACTTATGAACTCCACAGTATTTTTTCTTATCTCCAGTTCTAATCTCAGAAATTGCATTCAAATGATTGCACTAAAAATCTTACAACTTATAAGATCTCTAAGACCTAAAAGACTAGTTTTGCGATTTCTTCGACCGCCAAATATTAAAAATAAGTTAATGTCCCCTTTTTTCGTCTATTGAACAAACGAGAGAAAAAGTTTTAAAAAGCTATGGTTATCATTGTTTGAGTCGTAACTGACTGTGAGGTATCATTTATTGTGTTGAGACCACCCAAAAATTCTTGACACCTGTAATGTACACTTGCCTATTATGATTAGATAGTGTAGTGCTTCACATCACACCAACTCTATGATCAGTTTTACACTAGCTATCGGTCCAGCACTCAACCAAATAACTGTATACGTTTGCTAGTCTTGAAATATCGCAATAAAAAATATATTACGCTCAACACATACCAAAAATGTCCACTAAAGCTATATATTTGAATGCAATGAGGCGCGACTCACATGTTCGGCCCTCTTTTAGTGCATCAATTGTACTGAATGGTCATGAAACATGTCATTAGTGAGTGAAAAGTATAGAACATTGCCATCACTTGTAACATTAGACTCACCTCTTTTTATTCTCTTTTCAATACTTCGTTTTTTACCACTAAAAAATGTGGTCATTTAAGGCTAGAGAAAGAATACTTTAGTTCAAAAAATATACACAACTTCTCCACAAATGTAAACCTTTTTTGTACTTATTTTTTAATTTCCTTTCACTCAGTTTTTTGTATAGTAATGAATAAAAGGCATCGATTGTTCCGAACAATAGTATCATTCCATAGTTTACTCGTCCATTTCTTTTGTATTTTCCTGCAATTATATATTTACTTATTTTTCTTTTTCTATTTCTAAAGGAGAAAACGAAGAAATTTCAGCAAACAGGCAACTGAAATATTAAATGAATATTTTTATTCACACCTGAGTAACCCATACCCGAGTGAAGAAGCAAAAGAAGAATTAGCGCGAAAGTGTAGTATTACTGTATCTCAAGTATGAACTAAATATCACATGATATAACCATTTAAAGTTTAGCAATAGAAAGAATATTGTGTTTATATATATATTTTTTTTAGGTATCGAATTGGTTCGGAAATAAGAGAATTAGGTATAAGAAAAATATCGGAAAAGCTCAAGAAGAAGCAAATCTTTATGCAGCTAAAAAAGCAGGTAAAGAATCAAATTATATATTGTTTGACCTCTAAATCCTCTAAATTTTTTCTGGTTTTCAAGTTTCATGACATTGAGGAAGATGTGTACATAAGCTCGTGTTATAGTTGTACACATAGTTTTGAAAAAGTTATGTTCTTTTTTATTGCCACAATAGATCAATATGGCATAGAGTGGCAAATACTCTGTAGTGGCCTTCTCTTGGGTCATGTCCTTGTAATCCTTGTCAATCAATTGTGTATTTTCGATGCCGTTTTGCTGTTTGTTATATTATAAAATTGCCAATAAAATCATTGACATATTTAGCATTTGCTCCCAATATTAGATTCAATAATATTTAATTGAGTGCATTACAACTAAGCAAAAATGATTACTTTCTTGAAAAGGTATAAAAATGGAAGTAATTATTAAGTTAGAGAGAAAAACTATTATAAAAGTAATAATTTTCATAATAATAATAAACGAAGATTTGAAAATAAAATTATGTGCTAAAAAGTTAGAGACGGAGATTTTGTCTTCAATTAGAGCGTTGATGCCATAAATTATGCTATGATGTGATGTGCTTCTGATGCACACCATATCGCGGACTCTGCACCAAAGCGTCTTTCATAATCCCTATTTTCCATTAAGAGCAATCTAACGCTATAAACACTATATGCGTTCGTAGTGTGCCAGCAGTCACTTGCCTTCTAGTTTGCTTTAGTTTGCTTTGTAATTTGGACTTACGTTAGATTGTGTGCAAGTCTGGATTGAAAAGATAAAATAGAGTCAAAGCTATTTTATGTTACAAGAAATCTCATTCCAGTCTGCTATAGGGCTAAACACATCACAACACATATATTTAATGCTTTGCATCTTTTCTCTCTCTCTCTCCCTCTCTCTCTCTCTCTCTCTCCCTCCCTCTCTCTCCCTCTCTCTCCTCTCTTCTCTCTCTCTCTCTCATTATTTGAGTCAGATTTGAGTGAACATCAAACATATAAAAAGCAACAAAATATTGTGACTAAAGTATACTTTGGGACACTCTGTTAGTAGTGTGATAACTAACTATTGTGATTGTAAATTTGCTCTACAAATCGCATCATTTTTGTTATGAGTTATATAATATGTTATTATATATACAGATAAGTTGTGTTGTCTGATAAGTTTGTCTATACCTTGTGTTGTCTACAGTTGAAGAGAGGAAAGCAATATTTGAAATGGACTAATGCTAAACCAGTAGTTTGCGTTTCACTGCATTTAACATTAGTTTTCCATCATATAATGCCAACATTTCTCTTATATTCATATTATGCACTTTTTCTATTATATATTGTAATTTCTTTATAAATACAGTCCACTTCCATTATAATGAGCGCTTAAACCAGTTTTATTTCATAAAAATCAAAGTACATAATAAACAACTTATACTCAAAAGTTCTCTAAATGTTTGAAAAAGAATTTTTTGTTTCAATTAAAATCTGAATCTGAATGACTGTACGCTTTTTGTCGTGTAATCTATGATTAGTTCTACTGAGTTCTTGATTTAAAAATATTTTTAATACAAGCACAGAAAATGAAATTCATTCGCATAACTTTTGATGACAATATTATCCGATTGCGATGACATAAGTTTGAATCGTTTTCATCTTTTCTACTCTTCTTTATTTTCATGACAACGACTTTTCTTTAGCTACTTTGCAAAATGAGTGTCTCGTCTCGAAATGTTCTCTTCCACTCACTTTCCCATTTATTTTCTATATTTAAGTATTGCTCGCTCTCTGACCCTCTGAATCCTCAGTATTTGTAGTACAAAGTAAAGGCTCGCTTACATAAACTGATGCAATGCTAGCAATTTTTTGGTGCATCACTACTACTACTTCTTTACTATTTGGTTATCGTCGTAACTCGTTTTAGTAATAGTCCACATATTCAGCTATACTCTGTCTCATTTATCTCCGCTTCACTGACATTTAGAAATGGACTGGCATTAATACATCAAACCTTTTGACACTTTAGATGGGGCACTGCTTTTTCGATATTACACTATTACAATCTAAGTCTCTTTACTAAAGTTTCTTTATTTTTTCTATAACATACACATATATAAAAACATGTCTCCCGTTTTTATTATAGGTTTCTTATTACTTAAAGTATGCTTTCTTTTTTCAAGCAATCAGTTTTTACATACTTTATGCACTTTTATTTTTGCAAAGTAGTAAATGTTTATCGATTTTAGTTTAATTATATCTTCAATTGTGCTTCAAGTCTATTCTTCAATCAATTTTAAGTTCAATCCTTTCATAACAGTTTGATTAGCACAGCTTGAAATCAGTCATGTTTTAAAGCTATTTATGCAGCTATTTATGCAACTATTTATGCAAATCAATTTTCTAATTTAATTTCAATACAATGAATATGTTAAAAGAAAATTCTTTACATAATGCTTATGTATACACAATGTTTTAGTAGACCATAATTGGATTCTTTAGCCATTACAGGCTCTTTCATTGTTGAAAGAAAAATAAAGAATAAAAGTTTTGTTACAACGTTTGCAGAAAAGTTTGATGTGAACGCTTAGGAGTGTAATGCAAACATTTTGGGCACAAACCGCAAGCTCAGCATAAATAATGTTTTGCTGAAATGCCCACCGCTTCACTTACTTGAAGCTTAAGTTTGAGTAAGTTTAGGATCAGAGCTCGGCTGGAATTTAAAGGAAAAGAAAACTTTGTCCGTTGATATAAGACGCGAGAGTTAGTCTGGCGAAAGGGCGAACCAACCGTATAGTTATTATATATATTGAGGTCACACACCAAAAATAATTTTACAGTTATAGCGAAAAAATCTTCGGAGCGAAAACCATTTTGGGATCGCTATTGCTTTAACATTGCCTTTCTCTTACATTACACTCTCTTCTCCTTCTCTTCATCTCTCTTTTTCTCTTTCGCTTTCCCTTAGGCTTATAAAAATTTATTTTTCCCTCCCCACGAACCCCCTTCTCTTATACATCATGCATGGGTTGCGAAAAGTTATGAATATAAATTCATAAAAAAGTTCTTAACATAGCATAGGATAAGAAAAAAGTGAGAAGTAGTTGTTGTTAATAAGTTATAATATTTCTATTGAAGTTGAAAAAAGTTATTTATATATTTAAAATCTATATAAACATACTTTCTATATATAATTTTTATAACAAATATTAGAACCGTTTTTGCTTATCGCCGGTTTGCATATTTATATTTTATAGCCGGTTCGTCCCCATACGGTTTAACGCCATCATCTCAGGGCTCGGGAAATATAATGAGTCCACCGCCACCACCTGGTAGTTCACAGGATGGATGGTCTATGAATGGTGACTATGGAAGTCAGGTAAGACATTGATGATGTCACCAAAAAGTACATTTCACTGCTGTAGTACTGTTTCGCATCTTTATTATTCTTAGTCTTAGAGTGAGCCTACGTTTTAACTCATTTTATCTCAATCTCCCCCTCATTACAAGTACACACAAACAGAACACACATCTACACACTTTTCGCTCTCCTCTAAGTGCATGGCGTTGTCATTGTTTTTTCTGTTGATTTGGCTTCTGTTTGATTCCTCTCCTCTCACTTTTTTGGCAACAAGATTTCCCCACGAGATTTCACTTACTTTCAAAGCATGTATAAGTATATTGATGTTTGGGTTGTCCGCTCTTTTTATTTTATTTTGCTTCCATTCACTAATAGTTTCCTAATCATATTGTCCAGTCGTGAAGGCAACTAAAAAGTAGTCTTAATTGGAGGATATTTGAGTGGCGGCTTCTGACCAGTCACTGGGATTATGCTTGAAGTTAGCATTCGTATGCTTTTAGCTTGTAATAAATGATTGTATATAAATCTTCATTAGTAAAAATACATACTTCGCTGCCTATTCAGCACTACAAAAACAAAATATCACAATATATCGAAACACAAATAGTAAAAAGAGTGTGTTATGAAATCAAATTTTTTCTATTCCACTTTATATGCTCCCAACTATTCCAATGAAGTTTAGTTTCTTCAAAATGCTGGTGTCAGCTCTGCTCTGCTTTTGTTTAACTCTGCCTCAGAAGAAAACAGAGATAATCTAATTTTGTGTTTTCTTTTAGTTAATGTGAACATTATTTTATCGCTTTATTTCCCGCCGAGCTCTGCAAAAATAACTAATGGCTAAATGAGAGACTAAATGACGAAATATAAATGCTTTTCTCTAATTCTTCTTTTATTAAATATAAAATATAATTATGAGATGAAGAACACTTTAAAAGAACTTATTATAATAAAGTTTTCGAAAGAATTGTATTTGAATTGCAAGTTTGTAATTAATATAAGTGTATACTTGTTTGGCTGCACTTTTTATACTAATATGCAATCGCAATATTACTAATGGCAGTGGTGTTGGTTTGGTTTTGGTTTCCTTCTCTTTCTTTATATAAGATTTATCGGTCAGTCTCTGACAAAATAATCCCATTGTAGATGACATGTCTTGTGTCTCATAAATTATATGAAAAAATAACTACAAACAAAAACTTTTCAGATTCTAAGTAGAGTTAGTTTTCTAATAGATAGATAGCAGTGTCTATGAATTATAACTGCTTTTAAAAGAGTTATATTGATATGTTTGCTTAAAATTCATGACTACTTTGATTATTGTTGGCCAAGAATATGATAACTGTGACAGTACTGCACAGCGAAATGGAAATTATAAGAAATGACATTTGAAAAGAAAAATTTTGCTGTGAGTGAGTCTCGCGGTCTAAATCACACGCAAATTTTGATTAAATATTCGTTTCAGGCTCACAGACACGGAGGATATTCCTCAGATGGTTCCTCGGGAGGCATGTATGATCCCGGGATGCATCAGGTATCACCTCTTTGATCGAACCAACATTTTCTATCATAACAAATGATATTCAGTGCTTCAAAAAGGCTGTCAGAGGTAGGAATTATTACTGTCTTATGTTGAACACGAAAATCTAAACTTAAACAAAATTCAAATGTGTGTATATTGTTATTCGTTTATTATTAAACACCTGCTGCACATGTACTGCATATATGGAGTGATAAAATTTTTGTTTCGAAATAGAATTGTGACACAAACTGAATTAAAGTTAATATTTTTCATATGGTATATGCTATTAAAATTGTATGAAAGAAATAAAATCGTTTGGGGAATCGGATGGTTTGGGCAAAGTATAAATTTTGTTGCTGTCAAATTGAGCAAATGTCATTTAATACGTGTATGCCATACCATTGCCCATTCCCATTCCACAGCCATACCATCCAAAGCACGCTTTGCACTTTCTGTCTTCTCTTCATTCCTTTCATATTCTTTATGCTTTTCTGGTCTTTCTCTTCTCTCTCGGCCTTTCGATCATTGCTTAGTGTAGCGTTATTTCAGTTTCATATGATGGCCGAATGTCACTATTCTAAAGCTTTAAAAACTTATTCCAATTTATCGTGCTCTACACCGCTAACTCTCAAGAAAACAGAAACTATTACAGGGTATCAGTACTGGAGAGTATTCTGAGCACAAATATATAGTTTTCTTATGTAATTTGAGTTTTGCTCAATCGGTCTTTTTTGATATTGAGAATAGTGAAAAGGCCTTTTGGAAAGTTTTTGCTCAGATTGAAAGTTTTGCAGTGTTTCTACAAGAAATTATGTTGTATTATGTTGTCAAAAATTATAAATAGGCGACTGTGACTGCTGGCGGAAACTCATATAAGAGAAGAGAATGGAAATCAATAAGCGTTTTATTGTTTTATATCAGCGCCTTTAGAGAACTTAATATATATTGTTATTTCAGAGTACTATAACATACTCTGAGTTTCTACTCTAACAAAACTTGATGACATTCACTCATTATGAGTTTTGGTAGAAAATATATATATGAAAAAGTCTTGTTCACCAAATACTTTTGGTACCACATCGTAATACAGTGTTATATTGTTCTTTTTGCTGCTACTTATAAGTTATACACACATTATATATAGCTATATATATAGCTATATATAAAGTTATATATAAATTCTATATAATTTGTTTCTATTCAATTTCTTTGTCACAATACATCATTTGCCTTAGTTTTTGGTGGAATTGCTTCTAGTATTTGTAGTATTTGTTGAAGAATGTATGAGAATGTAGTAGAAATGTAGTGCACTATTAAAAATGCCATATGTCTTTCGCCTGTCATCGCAAATATTATACGTTGTATTACAAGACCAACCGATGACCCCTAAAAAAGGTTTACAACAAGTAAACATTACGAGTTACAAAAATATAGCGAAAGTTTGGGCCGAACCCCAACTTTTGTTAACATACAGTAGCAGTAGAGCTGAAAGTAAAGTAAATTAACTTTCATAATCAATCAACAATAGTCACGTTTTCGGTTAGTGTTTCGGGGCTTTGAATTATACCTAAACTATTAATACTATATTTTATTATTAAGTATTACATTATATTATGTATTCTTCATCAAACACACATTCACTTTAAATTCTATTATTTTTATTACTCTTTTGTTTAAATCTTTTGCATAATTGCATCTAAACTTATTTTAACGGATTTACCTTTAGTTCCATGTATTTTAAAGCAGTTCTTATTTTGAATTTCTAATTGGATTCCATTTATAATGATGTGATATTTCGTTATTTTGTGTAATTATCCTAATAATTACTGCTATTATTTCATCCATTTATTTAGTTTAAATTGTGATCACACCTGAATTGCAGCGATTTTTAATATTTGTTTTTTATTTTTCGCTCATAAGTTTGTGTTTAAGTTTGTATTTTTTCAAATAGACACCTAATTATTTCTTTTGCATAGCCTAAAGGCCTCATCATTTTCCCAACTTTAATGATTTGGTTTAATTCAAACATTAGTGAAGCTTAATATAAACAAAAGGTCTAGTAATCAAATAATTCTGACAAAAATCAGAACTCTGTTTATAAAAATTATTTGATGGCAATTTAAAAACGAAAGCTAAACATTAAATCAAAAAATCTCATTTCATGAGAAAATTAATGCTTTTATAATTAGTTTTCTCTACTGAATAAATCAATGATTTTGTGCTTGAGTTTTGTAAAGTTTTCGGTTGAAACTGAATATTTGATTTGAAATCTGGTTTGTTTACTGAATGTCTAAGATGTAAAACTTAATTCCTCTGTTAGAGCGAAACAAAGTCACGATTTAATTAGAATGTAAACTAATTTTTATCTTTGATCTGTTTTTGGTGGATTGTAGGTTGCGATGAGTTACAGCCCTCATGGTGTAAATAGCCCTCAAACCCCTGTCAGCCCTCATATGCCACATATTTGAAGCACAACTGCAACAATTGTTCTCAATGTTCAGGTCGTCAACAAGATATAAACTCTGATTAACAAAAGAAATAAACGGCAAATCAATAATTATGATAATAATAAACACATATTAAAATAATGGTTTACAAAATACGAATCAAATGCGTTTAGAATTTTTTTGCAAAAACTTTCAAATGAAAAGATGAATAGCGATTGATTTGAATGTATATATTGTGAAATGGATTGATAGCAACTTTTATGTTTTGCAAATTATTATTGTATGCGTTTTGGTTGAGCCAAAGAATCGAAAACTGCATTATATGGTTAACGCCCTTATTCGCAAAAATGTTGGACCGCTTGAACATTATAGGGGAGAAAATTCACCAAAAGCTAAATCGAAAATGTTGTGGTAGAAAAAGTGGTCATCAAAATGCTCTACACATTGATTTTTAAAAGACTCATATATTTTATGAAATCAAAATCAGTGTTAAAAACATTTGAATCAGAATAAACTTCTTTTTTTGGTGCATAAACAGAATAAAACAAATTCTTCGTTATTCATAACATTGATTTCATTAAAAATTAAGTCATCATTTAAGCCAAACTTTTTTCGCGTTTCATAAAAAAAATTATAAATGTTTTACATTGTTCTGCATTTATCTCTCATTCCATTGGTTAAGAAGAAGAAGAAAAATGAGGAATTCATTTCACTTGTCATCTATTATTATCATCATTTTATATAATGTGCAACAAAACGAAAAACGTTTACCATTTAAGACAAAACAAATGAATACAACTATTGCCAAGTCGTGTCTAATTGGACCTAATCTTTCACATAAAATTAAAGCTTCAAAAAGTTTAGACATAAAAGACTGTGAACTTCGGGAGTGAATGTCTGACTTCTTGGCAAAAGTGGGAGATATTATTTGTGACCGTCAACTGTGCCATAATATTATTGTCATCTTATTTGGAAACACGAAAATGAATACCATTTTGAAACATAAACTGAAGTCACTTCACATTTCTTTTATTGAATGCCATGTTATTATTAAATATGAACATATGAACACTGGTTAATACATTGTTTAAACATTTAAACGATAAATTAATAATAATGTGAAAAATTCATTTGTTTTTTAGTGTTAAATAGAACCACATTTTTTTCTTCTTTAAATTGAGTTTTACATTAATAAATGATTAATTCAATGTATTTGTAAATATAATATAGAAAGAGAGAAAAACTTTAATGAAAACTTTTTCTTTCTCTGGAAACGATTTGATTTTCTCAATTCCAGCATTAATTATATAAAAATTACAAAACAACACCTTTTAAATAATTAATTAATGGAAAGGATTATTTAAAACAAAAAACACATAAATTTGGTGTAAACGCAAAAATTAAACAAATTGTGCTTTTTTGCATGATTACAATAATGATTAAATAGAAAATATTGTAATAGACATCAAGTCTTACGAGTCATTTTCTTTCTATCTATATATCAATATGAGATTCATTACATCTTTCAACTTAAACCAAGACTTAGACTAAAGAACTGGACTCTCCCTCAAAAACTATTTGTAAAATACATCAAAATCCAGATAATTCCTTATTTCTTGGCAGAAAAAGTCACTAATTTTCCATTTAAATTCTCAATTACTTGCACGTCAAGAGTTGCTTATTTCGAGTCTCGAGTCTCGAAAAAATTCATATCTAGTATCCAGACTTTAAAAATTTTCATGAGTAAAGTTGGACTCAAATGTTGGTCACATATTTTTAATTATAATAAATTTACCACAATTTTGGATATATGATGAAAAATGAATCCCATTTATGAAAACTGGCGTTTCTCTCATTTAGATATATATCAAGTTAAACTGCAATTCATCAAATTATTTGTTTTTAATTAAGAAATTGGACTTAAAAACTTTCCAAAAAGAAAACCCTCTATTTTTCTAAAATACTGTATTAAATATAGGGTTAAAATGAGAAAAATAAAACTTGAGACCAGATACTCAGCTCTAATAGATAGATAGCATGTACATAATAATTGTGATCATAAATTTAAAATGAAAATCAGGTAAGTTTTGGTTTCTTTCCTGAATTAAGTTTTGTTCCATGTTTTATAACTCGATCTTCAGAAAGAAAAAATAATTGTTTTTGTAATGATGTCAAGTTCAAAACTCACTGTTTATCCTTAAGATAATAAATATTCTTTACGGATGAAAATGGGTTCAAACAGTGAAGAACTGGTGGAGAATTAGTTGAATGATTGTGTTGAATGCAAAGTAATATTAATTATAAGTTTGGTTTATGGACTGATACATAGCTTATACATTTAGCTTATAATATGCGCGGATTCATCGATGTATTTGGTGGTGATGATTGGGTGTGCCGTGTCTTACATAGTTGAAGAGCGCCATTACTATTATTATTATTATAATGTATAGAACTTACTGGTATTAAATGGCTAAAAGACACTTTGATATGAAGCCGAGAGTCCCTTCGGTCAAATTTACGAAAAGAGTGCCTTTCACTAAATAAATATTATTAAAAAAAATCATTTTTTTTGTATGGACTTTCATGCTATTGACATATTTTCGGTGTTTTGGGCGATGGCTTATTGTATAATAATTTGAGTACCATATCAAACAAGAACTTAATAGTTGCGTGAGAGATAACGTGACAAGTTTTTACATTGCATTACGTTTTATGCATCACTCATTAGGCTCTATATAAAAATGCGATTGATTTGTTTCCATAAGTAATATAATAATCACTTTCATTAATCCTTTAGCTTTGAGGGAATGAATAGTAAAATGTCATTCTCTTAATTATTAAGTCTTTAGGCTAATTGTTTTTAAAGATTTAAATATTTTCCATAATCTTAAGTTACTATTCATTATTCTTATCTTGTAATTATGATTCAAATTTCAAGTGAACCATAAAAATAATTAGTAATCTGTTATTCAAAAAAAATCATTAACATAATAGTTTTCATGTTTGGGATTTTAAATTTCTTTTTATAGCAATAATAATTGTTGTACTTTTTTATTGAAAGTGGTTAACGCGTGGCATCAAATGAAAAATTGAAGTCTATCTCAATAATTGATGAATTTCTGTTCAATCATTTATAAAAAGTTAGCTTAAAAACCATTTTAATGTTAATAATTTATAGATTATAAGACAACATATAGTTAATAACAATAAACATTAAGTTGTTTTAAATTTTCGATTTCTCAATTAAAATTTTGATTAATATGTTGTCATTTTATCCTGAATAGCATTTTAAAAATTTTCAGAACAGTATATGTATGAAAATTAATAAACTCTTATGAAGTAATAATTCCCTGAAATCAAAAGCAATCAAAAGTTATCTAAACCTCAAATCTTATAACAAAAAGTCTTGAATTCAATGAATTATTCAAAATTGTGCTCTCTTTCGACTCGTAAATTTTTTATATTTCTAAAAAAGTTGATTTTGAGGTGAAAAATCAGATTCAAACATCTCTAAATGGTTTCTGTAATTTGTGAGTTTGAGCTCACCATCATTTCAATCTTGTTTAACCCCTTCTGTTTCTTAGATTTATGAGTCATTTATGTGCAAGTATTTCAATCATTGCAACATTCTTTAAAATCAAGATTAAAAACAATTTTAACTCCAGATTTAATTATTTACATTCAATTTTTAATCAAATGCATCTATTTTCCAATTAAAATGTTATTCGTTTGTCAAATGTAAGATTACATTGTTTTTCAGTCATTTAATCATTCAATTTTCAAAAATCTACTTTTCATGTAACTAAAGATAGACTCAATTGAATTTGATTAAAATATTTATTGAATATTTCTATAATTGATGAGCAAATGATATTCACTTCACTATTCCATTGATAAGAAAAAAGTTGTTATTCAAGTGCATTAATAGCTTCGAAATTAGACATCTTAAAAGAGAACATTTTGTCAAAATGATGATAACGACATCAAATGATTGTCAATAGTTAAAGAATGACATAACATATAGGCTTTGAAAAGTTGTTTTTTTCTCATTGTTGATCGTCGTTACAAAAGTGGATAATGAGACTCATTACACCTTCTTAAAGATGGCATGTCTTACTGGATGACACTATAATGATCTTTAGCGCGAGAGAGCACTTATTACAATCTATCTTCTATTATTGTTGCACTGAAGGCAGAAATCTTTTTTTAAGCCCAGACCAGACTTCAATTCAATGAAATTAATATCAGTGATATGGTATGTCTGACACATCGCCGCCAATTTTCTCGCTACTGAAATACAAGAGAATTCAAAAGAGTTATTACTGTTAGGGAGAAGTGAGTCTCAAGAAGTGAAGCAATAAATGAGTTGCTTTACTTTTTGTTGGCTGAGCCCTAAAACGTGACTTTTGTTAAAGTTCACCATAGCTTTTGATAAAAATGCTACTATGACTACCTTCTCGTCACCCAATTTCAGAGATAATACTCTGAAATTTCATTTAACTATAATTGCCTTCTTTGATATGATTGTTGATACAACTCTTGTATTGTTGCCTATAGTAAGTCATCACAATTTAATGTATTGTAAAATGAGACGTGAGAGTTATAATTCTCAAAAATAAAGCGATCAAAGAAGAAATTAATCACAACAATTCCCAGAGATCATTAAATTATTATATTTATTCAGTTCCGTTTTGACGCCATAATTATAGCCAAACTTTTTATAAATTTTTTTTATTTATATAATAAAATATCGATCTTTTTTCAATAAACCCTATTTAAGCCCACTTTTAAACTTATAAATTTGTTTCAATAGACAAAAAGATAACAAAACAGAATTATATGATCGCTATTTTATAAGTTTATTAATTGAATTCAACTTAGAATCAGGTTTGAGAGAGTGTCTAAACGTCAAAGTAAGATATATTAGTTTGAAAATTGTAATATCAGTCAAATTAGTCTTTTTATTATCAATAGTTTGTCGATTGAAACGATGAAATATTGTTCACGAATTCAATCTTAAAAAAGGCCATCATTTTGTCTAATGGTTGCGATTGAATAAGAAGAGTATTCTTTAAAGTACGTCCAGAGCATACATATAGTGATAGTTTGCCAATAGGTTTGGTTGCCAGCAATGCCAGCACTGCCAAACAGCATGGGGTGGCGTCACCAAAACCCGAAAAACGTTATGCAGACGGAATCGGGTATTACCTGCAGCTACACCTGGAAATAAATTATTTTCTGACGTTATATCTAATGTTGCGATTGGATAAAATATCTTCAGGTGCAAAAATATGGGGCTCATCCCCGAAACGTATATGTCCGCATTGATCAACGAATCCGCCCATTTAATGCTGTCCTGCTGTGAACCCACGTTTGTTCTCGCTATGAATGTAATTAAGCCTTGAGTCGTTTGCAATGCACGTATTGCTGAATACATTATATAAAGAATAAGAGAGAGAATTACCAGTATGAGAGAGAGAGAGAGAGAGAGAGAGAGAGAGAGAGAGAGAGAGAGAGAGAGAGAGAGAGAGAGCTGAGTGAGTGAGAGAGAGAATATATGAAGAGTCTTTTGCTCCCATTCAAACTTTGGTGCGCTTTTTCATTTGAAAATAAAGTGTCTGTGCATATGAACACAAAACAGCTAATGAGACTTTTGTGCGATTAAAACGATTGCTTCTGTACTCTCATCAATGCTTCACTGATAACATTAGCTCTCAGAGACCATTAATTGTATTATTATTATTACTTCCAGACTATACATAGGCTTTACTTTCATTTGGAGTGATCTTTTATTAGATTTCCTTTTTTTCCTATTGTGCAACTTTTTTTCTAATTGTGAATTTTCTCTCATGATAAACGGATCGATCCTAATGTCCAAATGACATATTATCAACTTATAGATAATGTTTGTTTTTTAGCATTTTTCTTTTGTTTATTTTTTCCTCATTTAATTTAATATTAAATTTTCACATCAATTATTGACAATTTATTTAAAATAAATAATTCGATGTTTAGTTTGAGTTATTATGCCTTTTAAGCTTTAGACATCAACTTATAATTTATATGTCTTTAATTCACTCATAAATTGAAATTCCTATAATAAAAACGATAATTGTTAGACATGCAAAAAATACAGTTCATGAATGTGTTTTAAAGAGACAACCATTTGAATACCTCCGCCTTTCACAATAGCCCAAAGAACTGACTTTAATTATTAGGTCTTTAAATTTAGGGAGGGATAGAGGCATATGTAGAATAATAGTGAACACATCGCTATTAGGAAGAAATGTATGTTCATCACTATGAGAGAGAGAGAGAGAGAGAGAGAGAGAGAGAGACCTGAGAGTGACGAGAGTTAGACTGGAGAGTGCTTTAACTGCGGGGATAGGAATGAGGGGCAGAATAAGCAAAATAGCTCTTTTGCTTTAGTGTCTGACCTGAAGCACTACTATAAGTATAATACAAAAGTTAGTTACAGGTAAAGCCATTGTCGAATGTATTTTTGGTCACATTGTACTGAAATATACTGCACCTTTACGTCTAGCAGAGAGTTGTTGGCTATTAACGATTAACGTCAAGGCCGGCCACACACTCTTACGGCTGTTGAAGTACCTGAACCTTAGAAGACACGTTTTTGCCAATGCCTTACGAACATCTTATATCTTCTCTCTATTTCTCTCCCGCACGCATTTGTTCGCTTCAGTACCTCTCACTATAAGACTAGAAGACTTTAAGATATGGATAAATGTGTAGCTCTTTTCCTTTGAAGAGCTTCTTATTGCCCGAAGCATCAAAAGAATTAAAATGGTTGTACCTGGAGTTGCACTGTTGCACACCCTATAATCTTCAGATAACGCGAACATCAGGTCTAACTAAAGATCAAGACAACCACAAAAATGTTTGTCAAATCGTTGACTCTCTATCTTTTTTCTCCCTCTCACTCACTCTCTTTGGACTCTAACTTTTGCTCTTCTTCTCCACAATCACAGGTATCGCATCGATTTCTGCCAAATTTTTCACATTTTTTCACTCTTAGTCCACAGGTGTTCTCAAGATTCCCATTTTCTTACTGTTAGAATGATTATTATATAACTTGTTTTCAGATCAAATCTCCCCTTAAAAAGTTTTATTTAATTGTATGTTGAATTCGTTGCAATTATTTGTCAAATCAATTTCAAATGATTTTAAGTTTGCGTTCAAAAAGTAATTACTATTTAATGCTTTAATATAAATGCATTAAAATTTTTGCACTCTTTTCAATCTGAACTTAATTATAATTTTGTATAATAATTAATATATCATCAAATTATTCGATTAGAATCACTATTTTTTGCTACTTTTATTAAATTCCAGTGCAAAAAGTGCTTAAAAAATTTGTCACATTTGATGAGAATTTGAAATATAGATTTTATGATTCTTGATTTGCCACTGAATGATTCGATGATAAGAAAGAGCAAAACTTATTGATTATTCATTTATATATTGGACATAAACATTGATTAATTATTTTGATAAACTGATGTTTCGATGGCATCACTCGAGATTGACCCTAAACCCAACCCATACTGCTGTGAATTAAATTTATATTTATTTAATGCATTATTAATGCTAATAAGAGCTGCCCATCAATCGAGTATTTTGTAATTATTAGCAATTTGTTAGAACAGAAGTATTGCCTTTTATTACTAGAATAGTATCATAAGAACTGGTGTCTCATTAGTTTGATTTACGCATTGCCTCAAGTTATTACTTATTTTAATTATCATTTAATATTAATTTTATTTAAAATACCATCTGCTTAACGGACTCAACACGAAATACATGACAATACTTATGGTTTAAACAAATTAATGCATAACTAATAATCAGTCAGAGATACTGTACTCTCAAAAATGATAATTTCAAGCTCTTAATAGATAGTTGCAGAGTATCATTGTTTGAGTTGAGTAAAGCCAACTTTATAAGAGGTTCTCTATTGTTCTTTTCATCTTTAATGTTATTTATGACACATTACCACTCATTTATTGCCAGTTGACTACATTGTCATAAGTTGTTAAATTTGGAATTCAGGTCACATACAAGAAGTAATATTTTAAAAAGAGGTGCTGTCTTACCATTTATTTTATTTCAAGAAAAGCGAATAATAAATTAATAGCTATTATAATGACTTTTTACTAGCTTTGGACAATCATTTTAAAAAAATAACTTCAAATTTTAAAGTGTAATTTATATCATGTATTAATGCAACAGTAGTTTGAAGTGCGTATCCTTCAGAAGTGGTATTATTTTTTAAAACTGGTAATTATTGAATTTATTTCGTCATAGAAAAATGAATTTTATTTCAGCAATTTATAACCAGAAAAAATGTGCGACTCGTATGTGAAAATATAATTTAAGTGAGACATTGCGTGAGATGTGACAAAATGATATCAGTCAAAGATCTCACTATGAATCATAAGTGGACTCACAGGCCCTCACAGGCCCTCACAGGCCCTCACTCTCCGAATTGACCAAAAATATGTATTTGTTTTTCTCATTTGACTTCAAAAATGAGCAATAAGTAAGTTCACTAATTTGGGCCGTTTTGGACGGTGTAATTCAGTGGCTTAATTTATCAGACAAGTTGTGGGGTGAGTCAGTGCTAGAACTTTATGCCTTTAAAAAAGAAGGAGAAAACTTGTTAGTCGGATATTTTATGAAGACTTTCTTGCACAAAGTGATACTCCCTCGTCGGTAATTTGTGTAAAAGAGACTTCACTTCCATGTAATACCGTTATAGTTTATGTTAAAGTTATTTTTGTTGCTCTTATTATTATTGGTGTTTTTCTTGTTGTTCTCGTTGTTGTGGTTTCATTCGCTTTATTCCATTTAAAACTCGTGTTGTTCAAAACAGACAGTAAATAGTCTATCTGTCACTCCAGAGTATCACAAATAATTTCATTATTCCTATTATTCAAGTATTCACACATTATCAGGAAGAATGTTGAGGTCATTATGAAAAGAGAGTAAATCATTTTCTATAATTAAAATGTTAAGTCATTTTCTCCAAAGCACTCAACGACAAATTTCTTCTTAAAGGTTGAAAAGGTTGCAAATTTTCATTGAACAATAAAATCAAAAGTAACAAATTTTGTAAATATTCAATTTCTAAAAGTAAATCTGGCTTTCAATAATATAAATATTTTAAACATAAAAAATTTCATTTTTAATTCATTTGAAAAGTAAAAATATGACTCGAAATATTTGCCGACAGCCAAGAATTGAGCCCTTGTTTCTTGTTTACATGTAATCATGAAATATGACTTTCAATTATATGAAAATTTTTGATTCACTTAACAATGCAATTTGGCTTTGAATTGCAGTAAATTTTAAAACTCTCAAAAGTTCATTTTGATAGACTCACTAAATTTTTCAATTTGATTCCCTTAACAATGAAATAATATGCAAATTATACAACCCATAGATAATTGATGAAAAAATGAACTTTTGCTACAATAATATAATGCAATTCCAACATAGATTTGTTCATAGCGTTATAAGTTTTCCAAATCAAACAAAACTGTAATTTCATTAGTTAGGTTAGGTTAGGTAGTAGGCTTGGGCGGTGAAAGGTTAGGTTAGGTAAATGATGAAACTATTATTAAGACACAATACGAGTTGCCATATTTGCTGAGTCAGTCTTTTTTGTCACTAAAATCACTTTTTGTTTAATGCAGTTATTATGGACGCAAATGGGCGGAGGATTTGTTGGTCTGTTTTAACTAAGATTGATTGTCAATTAACTGACTTTATTTACATTTAAAGTGAGTCTAGTATTTTCTTGTGTATTTTATTGATGTTAAGTCTAGTCCTCAGTTGAACTGAAAATACAGTCTATATATTGGCTGCGATTATTGGGCAACTGGTCTCATGACTATGCATCTTAATCTTAAGCTGTCCATTACGGTGAGGTTTTGCCTCTTAGGCCTATCTTATCAGTAAATGAACAGAGACTTCGACAATAGCAATGCGACACTTGGGAACTATTGCAAGTTTCGCAGCTCCTGATAAGAGTGGTTGCAATTCTTTCTATAACTATGTTATGTTACGCCACACATTTTGTGTTTTTGGTTTTTTGGCATTTTCCTCTCACTCTCTTTCTGATAGCGGCCAACATAAGAATTTCGCTCAATGTGTTGTTCTTCAATAGCCCGGAGCGAGAACTAAATGCAAAAGCGTTAACATACATAAAACTTTGCAAAAAGTTGATGGCTTTTTGGGGGAATAGTCTTCTGATCGTAAGAGAAAACGACTTGAGATTTAGCCGTTCTTTTTTTCAAATGGTTTTTAGGGATGCCTTCATTTGATAGCAGCACACAATAGGAGCTACACTACAACCTAATGGTTTTGCCTGTTTTGCTCTTCAGCTAAAATAGCATAAAAGAGATTCTATTCATTTTGATGGTCGAACAGAGTCTGATAAGTGCGCTGCCCTCCAAACCCTCCAACTTGTATTTCCTTGTCGTAAATCTTGTTGACTAAAATACTCCAACTTCTTCTTTTGAAGGATTTATTTTAATTTAACCATTCATTGATTATTCATGTCCACATTCATGTGTCATTGGTTTATAAATATATCTTTTCCCTGTTTCCAATTGTACGATAAACTCGTATTTATTTTGTTGTATAACATTCTTATACTGTAACGCATATAGAGATGATATGTATAAAAGTATAATATGTAGAGATTATATATATAAAAAGTATAATATATAGATATTTTTTTAATTTGATGATACTTTTATTGAAACGGAGCGAAACAAATGTTTAGCATGTGTAGAGAACCCATCCCATAGGCAAGTCATGTTAATATGTTATAGTGGGCTGGATGTATATGCCATCCAAATTGTGGTGCAGTTCACTTTGATTCTATCTCTACCATCTATAATGATTGACAACACATGAAGGCCTTAAACTTCATAACCCGTAATAAATGTCATGTTGCAAAAAGTCATGCAAATAATTAGTGCTGCGCTATCGCACGCCTTAAACTCGAAAAATAAAAAAATTCCAATTTTAGAAATTTGCGTCTCAATATCGTTGATCGACAGATATTTGCTTCAAATTGTTCTATCTATTGCTACTCTATTATTAATATAATTATTTTTCATTTTTGAAGAATTTTTTTTCAATCTTTTCTGCATGTGAGTGAAGCAAATGTTGTGAATATTGATATAAAAATTTAGACCTATAAACAACAGCAACTTTTTGCTACCAATAAGTTCTAATGCATAAAATATACATTCGAGTAATTTTTAGCTCAAAATTCATTTGTAAACGGATGCGAAAGCATGTCTTTAATAACCAATCGCTAGTTTTACGAATCGTTTCCTTCATTTTATAGTTTCTCTCTCACTGACTCTACTCTACAAACTAACAAATAATCATTCCTAGAGTTGTAATAAATGGTTGGCCATTGAGTTGGGAGAGGGAGAGAGAGAGAGAGAGAGAGAGAGAGAGAGAGAGAGAGATCCGTCAAATGTATGTTACCTTTCCTTTCTTACTAAAAGTTAGTTAAACTCATACCACTCCCACTTAATTTACTTTCTCTTTACCTGAACGAACAGCTACTTAACACTTGAAACGCTACTACTGCTAATCATTGATGAACTTTTGTTTTTGTGAATGCCAGTCGTGACACTTTTTATCTATCAAATAAGAAAATGTGATATAAAATTTTATGATTTTCTGGAATTGAGAATATTTTATTCTTATCGAGAGTTCTGAATGTATTGATGTCAGACATCTCACTTTTCAATCAGACATAAAGTTTACGTTAAATGTTAGCGAATAAATTTTCTTTATCTGTGATAAAAAAAATACTCTTAAAAGTAGGCGTTAATGATTTGAAAAATTTTGTGCAATTTTTTTCCTTTTTAAATTAAAGCCCAACATTTAATGTTGTTATTGAGTGCAATTTTCATGGATACTTTTGTGTTACGCTATAATGAAATTACATAATTTTCTCTTTTCACTGATTAGATTTATAGATTTTCATCATCTATGATAAAATAGATAGATATATACAAAAAGTATAATAATAATAAAATCGGGAGGATAGCAGAGCCACACAAATTCAGTCTTTGGGAAAGTAAGCATCTGTCAAATTGGTTGATATAAGTCTTTGGTGGTCTGTCACCCCCGCTGGCAAATATATATATATACCATGATTTCGTACAGCTATCATTATAATACACTCAAACCACTTAAAAGGATTAGAACTGTCTTGAATTCGGTAATAGTTGTGCCGAATTTCACTCTGTCTTCATATGTTAAAAGTTTCAACTAATCATTTCAATTCTTCAAAAGTTTGACTGATTTGTGATCTAATTCTAAGCTTTCCAAAAATGAATTTAATTCCACAAAAAATGTATTCTTTTCTTATTAAAACAGTAATTATTCTCAAAACAAAATAGATATTCTTTGGTTTATTCTCATATATTTCATTGAATCCCAAATTCACATTATACAGTAGTAAATTCATTAATTCTAATATGATTTTAATATTTATGGCCTTATATTAATTGAAAATCAGGGTTCAACTCATGGGGTCATTCAATTTAATTTAAATAGTGCACCAAATGATTAGCTGATATTCTGTCAATGGATTTTTATAATCATGTTTTGCTTTATACTTATTTGCATTTTCAATTCAAAATTAAACCCATAAATTCATTATCAATTCTTAAGTATTCACAGTTGAGGAAAAGTCGAAATTTGGGTTTATAAAAATTATTATATAAATATGTAAATAAAAATACTTTCGAATTTTCCCTTTAAAATAATTCAAATTATGAAACATTCAAATAAAATATTGTTTAAATGGGTATTATTTGTTGGAAAGTATAATATGTTCACTGAATCTGAAGCCTGTATTCATCGATTTTTTGTCTATTCATGTATTTATTGCGATGATTATTCATACAATAGTTTATTCTTATCATAATCTGAATAAATATAATGATTTTCATTCATAATAAATTAATTCATTGAGAATATAAAGGGAACCACCTTTTACTCAATAATATGCATTCAAGCATTTTCTAAATACTTATTACTTATTTGAAATGCTGAAAAAATGATTGAAATGTAGTTCAGAATATACTGTGAAATCTAATGAAAACTAATGGCACTTACTTTTCACCTTATATACCGAATTCGTGGTTTCTATAAATAAATCAAGTCATTCGACAAATTTTACTGAATTTAAATCAATCAATTTCTGAAAAATCACTTCAAAGCGATTAAATTAAAGTGATCAATTCAATGAATCTTTTACCTGCTTAAAAACTCATCAATAAGAGAGAAGAAAGTTTGATTTCATTCTCTTTTTATATATTTTAATTTTTCCACTATTCAAATATTACTTATAAATCGTTAACTCATAATAGCTGTTAAATCGTATTAAAAGTTTAATATTTAATTATACAAATGTATTCAATTTCGTGAGATATAACTTATTTGAAAAATGGAAAAACCAGAAAATAAATTTAAGCCATTCATTCTTATAAATATTTGACAAATTTTAAAACTCAATAATTATATGCAGTTTTATTGCAATTATATATCAGAAAATAAAATGATTGAAGAATTTTTTTCTGGAATACATTGAAATATTTAATCTAAAAAAAATTCAAATTACTTCTAAACGAGTATATTTCATATAAATTCCATTCATTTGTTTTTGATTTTTTGTCACTAACTTTAGAACTTTTTGTTGAAAAAAATCAAAACAATTAATTGATTGTTGAAAATGAAGAATTTATATTTAAAAAATCTCACAATTTAATGTCATTGAAAGCTTTAAATAAATTTGAGAGATTCGTGATTACTCTGAACCCTAATAAACATATTTATATTTTGATTCCGCAAACTTCAAGTGATTAGTGATGGCTATGCCTTCAGCAGATCTTGAATTTCTTTGAACATTATTCTTATCTAAACACAGCATAAATATTACAATCCAAACATACATTAAGTTTTCCTGTCTGTTGTGTCTATTTTTCAAATCTTATAAATCGCTTAATCGCAGACATTTACGTTTCATAATTCCTTGTGTGAGATAACTATCAAATAATTATCAATTTTTGAAAAATAAATTAAACACGTGTTTTAGTTAAAAGCTTGAATGTAATCATTTATCAAATGAAATGGGTTACATAAAAAGCTAATTTGATTTATTAGCTTTTCATTCACAAATGTGTTTAACAGCAACTACTGATGCTATATTTGAACAAATTTCACGACTTTGAATTACTAGTTCAGTGTTATATTTATTTCAATAAATAATGAGAATATTTAATAATTCACAAAAATAGATTTGGAAAAGTTAATGCGAAGCTGTTTTGATTAATTCTTGAGTTTAATCTTAAGTTATTCGCATTAAAAATAAATTACTCCGTATTTTAGCATAAAATTCTTTCATAAGTTCTCTTATCAATGGATATGATTACTTGAATTGATTAAAAAACCAATCTATAAGTCTTATAAATTAACAATCCATTTGACCTGAATTTATTTAATTAAAAAACTTCAATTGTGGTATAGTTTCGCTGAGATTTGTTACATTCTCAATCTTCATTAATTCAAAAGGTTTTATTTGATTCTCGCTTACAATTCAATTATAATTTAAAAGTCAAATTGATTTTCATATATTTTTTGCAAATATTCCGCATAATTTGTACATAATTGTTGAATTTTGCATTAGTTGAAGCCCTGTTGACTT
This sequence comes from Camisiidae sp., assembly GCA_034696325.1. Taxonomy (NCBI): domain Eukaryota; kingdom Metazoa; phylum Arthropoda; class Arachnida; order Sarcoptiformes; family Camisiidae; species Camisiidae sp. Next base: position 4,613 of record JAQFZT010000008.1, on the reverse strand, counting down.
AACAAATGAAGGTATTTTATGCAATAATTCATAACTGATGAAACAGATGAAACTGTTGAACATACTGTACAGTACAATCAGTCACTTGAACACATTCTTAGACCTCAGAAAATCTTGCGATCCATTCAGATGAAACATATTTTAAATGTTAACGAGTGGTAGAGGATCTCTCTTAAGCCCTTAATTCTGATTGAAAATATCTTCAATTGAAACTAATCTATCAATACTTAAAAAACTCTGTGCAAAATATTTCCTTCAAAATCCTGCAATATTTCTGAATAAATCTAATTCTAAGCTCATCAAATGAGCTTCTTTTTGAAAATAAATTCAATTATAATTTTTCTAACTATTAAACATGAGGTAACCTTGAAATTGAATTTAGAGTCGCAACTTCTCCAAAGTATAACTTGTGCTGTAAAAGATATTCTAAAGTTTGATTGTCTATTACTGTATATGAATCCAAAGATGAAAGTTATTGCGAGCAATTAAAATAGAAGTTTCTCAAACTCATTGTCCGCTAAAGATAATAACTTTTAGTTCCACTAAATCAAAATTAATGATTATTGTGTAAAGTTTCTTAACTATTGCGTGTTTTTACTAATTCAATACTAAATTGAATATTTTTCTATTTCACGAACATTTGAATTATACAAAAAATAAGTTTTATAACCATTGGTATGTTTTTCGTAGTGGATTTTTTTATAAATTTTATTTCAGAAGTACATATATTTGTTGGTCTGTTTTAATATAGATTGAGGCGGAGTCGTCTTCCAGTGAAGACTTTTGAGACAGTATAAAATAACTATTAAAATCATGAATTTAGGTTAAACTACTTTTTTTTAATAGCAATCATTCTTATATCTCACGCTGACTTTAATTTAATTATTTAAGCCACTATTTCCCATAATTGGGATCTCATCATTATTCACTCAGTCAAGGCTTAATTGTCTAAAGTTTTGAAAAACAAGATTCACTCAATACGATTCCCAAAATGCATTCAAAGCTAAAAATTCAAAATTTCTTATATATTCAGCTAATATTCATTCCTACAAATACTTTTATTTAATAAACACATAAATTAGTTTATATTATTAAGATTTGAAGACTATGTTTTTAGACTCTATATGAGTGGCAAATATTGATCTATTACTTGAAAAACTATTTGACAAATATTACTTATGGTTAATATATAAACATAAGAACTATAAGAACCGATCAATTTAAAAAAGCATTCCTTGATATCTCTGACATAACTGTATTAACAATAATAAGGTAATGATAATTGGAATATAGTGTTATGTCATAAGCTGTTCCTCGAAAGTTAATTAGTTCGTTAAATTAGAAATGAGATAATCAAATATAATCCCCGAATGGTTCCAAATTCCACTTTAGATATTATGATATAATACTTACATAAAAAATACTGTACCTGAATATTCAGGTATATTAAATTTGGAATACCTGCCTTCCATTGTGGCCCCGCCTCCCATTCAAGTCGAATCATACTTGATCTGACATAAACAACATTTAAAATTGGGATATAATATACGAGTCACTTAAATGAATAACAGTTTGAAACAGCAATAAGAAGTCATGCTTTTGTGATAGATTTAAGTCACAAAATAATTTTTGTAAAAAGTTTAAGATTAGTTATTGTATTATAAATTTGATAGTATAAAGTTGTATATCTTTTAAAGAAAAAAACTAAAGACATGAAAAAATACTTTTACCATTCAATACAAATGAAGCGGAATGAAACAAATTGATGCAATGATTTTAGATAATAAGAATTTGTTTTGTATTTCTTATAAAATAAAAAAATTCTGCTTCCGATTACTCTACTTTTGAGTTATTGTGTTGTCTGTCTTTTTATATTATTAATAATAATTCTTTTTCGTTAGTCTACTATTTAAAGGAAGAGAAAGAAGGAAATTCAGTGTTGGCCCTATAATACTATAATATAATAGTAAATGATAGGGTATGATAGGGTGCCACTGAAACGAATCGCTGATCATTTTTGAACGACAATGGCTTAACTGCTCAGCTAAAACCTATGATCATGCAATTTGTTAAAAGAGTGAGAGTTAGAACAACGCTTTTGAACAGTACCTAACATTTACTAGTATTACTTCTAGTATATAAGTGTACTGTATATATATTTCTGGCAAACTGTGGAAATAATGGCCCGAGAATTGGTTTCAATTCAAGTGGTTTACAGTTTCGCTGCCAATAAGTGATCGGCTTAGCAAATGATATATTACTGATACGAAACTTTCCTCATAAGATGCTTCTTTGCCGCAACTATTTGACCAGTGGCTATAATAAACTACTATTTTTCACGAATACACTTACCATCTGATACCTTAACGCTATTATTGTCAAATTTTCTCTATGAATAAAATAAATTATGTTTACGCTTGTATTCTATTCTTATTATTATTTGTCTGAGAGATGAGCCAAAAACGGAAATAGAGTTTTTACGATAAAAATATGCAATATATGTAAGGGTTTATTATTTTGTTCCAAAGAAAGACTACAGAAATCTTTTTTTGGCTTTAAAAGAAGGCAACTTTTTGGGAAATAAAACTACATTTGCCTCAAGCAAAGCAATGATCGTTTTTGGGCACTGAAAACGTGGGAAAACATTACTTTCTTTTGCACACATTCACACCAATCGCTAAACACATTGTTATTGCTTTTTTGGTGATCACTACAAACAATTCTGAGACCATATGATAAATTGTACGCAACAAACTTTTTTACTGTTTACAAATATTGTCACTGCTTCGAGCTATTACTGATTTTATTTATAGACTCCAACAACTTGTGCTCCGTTTTTCCTTAATTCAAAAATCATATTTTGTATCCATTCATATATTGATTTCTTAAAATTTGTGAAAAATGTCCTCATGAATGAGTAAATGAGAAATAATTTCATATAACTGTGATTAGAGAATAAGTTATTCAAACTTTTCTCTAAATGTAAATGTTGTGATTCTCATTGACAATGTTATGACTAGCATGAGATGAATGCTGACATTCTTTCAATAGCTTTTGAGATAAACACTGAGTATTATCAATGAAATTGTTCGGTTCTCCTAATCCAATAAATCACAATTGGATTCCTTAATTTCAAAGTTCAATGTTATTATCAAATTCAGTAAAACCAATCATTTTCAAAACTCAACTTATTTTCTCACTAATGATTATTTTATTTTTTAAAGTTCAATAATTTTAATGATATATAGCACTCATTTATCTAAATGAAAAATTATATTAAGGATGCGTTATTGATCTTTTGAAAATTATTTAGTATCTCATTTTGCAATAACTTTCATCATGAACTTTGATTTTAAAGCACAAATTCAACGAATATTAAACATTAATTTTCAATTAAATTTGTTTTTAATCTAAACTATAATAACAGTCGATGAATTGAGAACTAACTAATTTTCAATTAGTAACGTTATGCAACTTCAAAATTGTTGTCAGTTACACATGTACTGTATGTGATGCAAAGTTTCAGATCAAAGCCCGAAAACTTGAATAAAATTCAAATCGTGATCTATAAATCAAATGGACTGCACTTCGTTTCATCCAAATTCATTTCGACCAAAAATCTAACCCTAAGAGTGAGTTGAGCCCTGAATGCAATAATAAGTTACTCTGAAGCTTTGAAATACCCATTTTACAAGTTTTAAATTCAATATAGAATAAACTCATGTCAGTTCATCATAAAATACTTATTAAGATTTCTTTGTTTATAACTCATAAAATAATTTTCAGAAATATTATTAATTAAACACAATTGTACATTAAATTTTCTATCTTTGCATCTATAATAATCTTTACAATTGTATGAACTATACTTATTATGAATGAATTTCACTTTTCAAAACTCAAATGTGAATGAAACGTAGTTCAGGCTTTATTTAATCTGTTAGAGTCAGGGATAGCTTTAGTATTCAATCTATAATGAATAAAATAGCCTTCAAAGAGAAAACAAAGTTATTTTATTTTCATTCAATTCACAAATTAAATTTCAATCAAATTTCTTTAGAGTTGTTGATTTTCGAGTTTGAAAATAGAGTTTAATTTGGATGAAATGAGTTTGGAAGTGAATTTGGATGAAACAAACGCTCCCTTCAAATGCTACTTTAATATGAAAATCCATAAATCTCTTAAGTATTTCTTGTCTTAAACTTTTTTAATAAAAAAGAATATATAAGAATTTTTAAAAGTAATTAATTTGTAGATGATAGAGATATTGAATATCAAATTTCCTTAGTCTATACGTTCTACTAGATCCTTATCTAATATCTAATGTCAATCATTACCTAAATATTAAATATGATTGAAAATGTATTGACGGAAAATTTTCAATAAAAAACATTAAAATTTGGAAATTATCAAAATAGGTATCGTGTTGAAGATTTAACTAAAAATAATATTTAGTTTTGTGAAGTATATTCATGAAAATGATAATTTTTTGCATTCAATGACTATCTAATATAATTTGTTGTTTTGTCGTTCGTATAGACCAATTTTTGGTACTAAATTAACTTATTTCAAGATAAATAACACTTCAAATGACTGAAGCAGATTTTTTTTTT
>JAQFZT010000007.1:0-81328 GCA_034696325.1 Camisiidae sp. | reverse complement strand
GAATGAATGGGAGCAAATACTTAAGTGACTAATAAAACATAATTTTCAAAATGGCATAATTTAGAAAAATAAGTTTGGAATAAAAGAATCCGGTGTTGAGTCTACATATCTAAAAATTGATAGCATTCAAAATTGATTATTAATGCATAAAAGAGTCATTTTTACTTTAAAACAATTTCATTTTATGAACAAATAATTTTCTTATAATTTCCATACGATTTCTCCAAATTGAATGAAATAAATAAATAGAATATTTCATAAGAAAGAGCAGTCATGACATGTTTCAACTATTGGTATGCATTCATATGTTATAATACATTTTTGAATGTATTACACAAAAGGGGAGAAGCGCTACAAATCAAAAATTTGAGGGCAAACCAAATAATGGTTATGTATTAAAAGAAGAAGAAATAGTTATGTACAAAATTTTTTCTATACCAATAGAGAGGAGTTTAACAAACGAAATAAGAATTAAGGGGCAGATAAGGGGCAGTTAAGGGGCTCTCAAGCTATAAGTAACTTATTTTTAAACAATTTTTTTCTTCAGCTGAGAGTAACAAAAACATAGGCATTAAGTTTTGTCGCACAATAAGCAAAAACTTTTAGCCTTAACATTGCTCTAGTGGTATAATTTTTTAACAATATATACCACTCAGTATAATATAAGAAAAAAATTCTATAGCAATAGTAATAAAAAAATGATAGGTTATGACAGAGTAGAGTAGGTTTTATGTGAGGGGTAGAGGATTGAGAGGTTGAGATTAGACTTGAAAAATAAGTGACGAGTAGAAGACCTAGTCTTATATGTTATGTTTTTTCTCTATACTCTTCTTGTACTCTTCAGTATATAAAGTAATTTAAAAGCGTCTGCATTACTATTAAGGGTAGAGAAAAAGTGCATCAGTGCTACTGAATTATGGCTTAACATACAAATAGGGAGTCAGGAATAGGTGGCCATTAAGGGAACCCCATGTATGGTATTTGCAAAAAGATCTGTTCGAGTAATGGTTAGAAAAATGAGTGTTATTAGTAATGCACTGAATAGTAGTTTTCGTTTCTGCGAATATCATATTTTAAGCTCAAAACACCGATTTTCTATTATGTTTTACCCAAAAACATATAAAACTCATTATTTAGGGTTGAATTTTGAATATATTTTATTCAAAATTTTTCTTACCCTTTAATATATAGAAAAATATGAGTTTTACAGGTTTTACAGTTGATATTTGAAAATTTTTGAAATCATGGACATTATCCAGATATTCAATATATTTTTCAATTCTAGAAAGTTTTGAGTTGTCATCAATTTTCAATGCACTAAAAATAAGTTTTAAATTCATTTCAACTTGAGATTAAGTTTCTTTTCATAACTAATCAAATGATGTTTTATATTTTTGCAATCATTATAAAAAGTTATTTAACCTCAAAGAAAATAAGATTTATATTTAGCATAAAAAGTAATGTTTTTAGCATTTAATGATCCTTTAAAATAATGTCTTTATAATGTTTAGTAATGCTATGATTTTTTTTATTTCTATTAATATTTCAAATAATATTACACGTTATGCAAAATAGAAAACACATATAGCATAAAAACCAATGCCCACAAAAAGTTGCATAAATAAGAAAAGAGACGAAAACAAGACCATAAGTGCTAATACATGTACTGATATTCAATACAAATACAGTAAAATCTGATTAAATTCCAGCGAAAAATAAAAATATAGATAATATTAAATAACAGAAAAAATTGAAATATTATTTCAAAAAAGAGTTTTGATAATAAAACTTCAATCATTATAAAGTTTTTGCTCAAAAGTTATAAAAATTTTTTATTTAAGTTTTGATAACTTTTCAAGACTTTGTTTTGAAAAATAGGTTTCACTGTCTCTAAGAACAAATGATATAATGTCTAACCTATGGTTGAATTTTAATATATATTTCATAAATGATCGGTTCATCCGACAGATGTGACTAAACGGCTACCAATAAATCAAATCAAGGGATTGTAATAAAAAAGTTTTACTCAACTAAAACTTTTATTTTATTATATATAATATTTTATTGTTTAGAAGTAACACAATAAAAATGAATACAACACTATTTGTTAAATCTATGCACGTTTTGCTTCAATTTTATTATATTTCTCTTGTATGGACTGAAGTATTATTTATTTGTATGATAAATACAAGTATTAAAAATATTTTCCTATCAGTATATTTCACGTATGAAATACTGGACTCAAGTGTATTGAATACTCATTTCTTGCAGCTATTCTTTCAAAAGTTTTCACATATTGTTTAATCAATGGGTCTGTGAATAAATTGCAAATTTGAAAAAAGCTTTTGTTTCAGTCGAAATACTTGAAATGAATTTTGATTATTTAAAAATTGCAATCTTTTAGTAAATTATATTATGTATTGATCTTTTATTTGATAATTTGATTATAATTGTAATTAAACTTTTGGAAACCTTTGAAGCCCTTCGCTATTTTCAAAAATATTCAGTTCAAACAAATGAGTTTAAAAAGAGATTAAGAAAATAGTAAGTAATAAACAATTATGAAACTATTCTTAGAGATAGAAAAATTGAAGTATTAATCACAAAATTTGATCGTCAAAGCGATAGCAAAAACTAACCATTTTCTTTAGGCCAGTAATCTATTTAATGGCCGCAAAAGTGATGCGAAAGTTCAAAACAAAATAAATAAATTACAATCAGTGGAAACGAGTAGACTATGTCTGAGAGGACACAGAAAAAGAGGAGAATAACATAGAAAATGCAATTACGATAACAGTACATATGCATCAAAAACAGATCTCATTTACAATAAAATGCAACTGAAATAGTAGTTAAGAGACACCAAATTTTCAAAGATAGGGAAAGAGAGGGAGAAAACAGTTAATGAGTTGAGTGAAAAAATTCTATTCAAATGCTAATTATAAGCATTGCTTTCAATACAGAACCGGATGTTTCGTATTGCAAAACAATTTCGATTTCTCTCGAAAGTGAAATAAACTTTTTCTTTTAGTAGTTATTTAGAAGTGGTCTGAAATGTGTTTGCATTTGGTTTTAGGGCTGAAGAGCTGTAGGAAGTGGTGAATTAAGCATTTGTTTCTGAGGGATCCTTTATGGAGGGTTAGGGTCTGTTAGACTTGCTGTAAAAGTAGGCAATAGTTTATCTGACAGTCAAAATTGAGAGCAAATGTGAAATAATAGGGCAATCACTTGATATGATGCGAGATATGCCAAAAATTTTAAATTATTCCTCACTCTCTCAATAGGATGTGTAGGAATTCGTGACTTTGTTTTTCAGTTCTAAACTTTTATCATACAATTGGATATCAGTTTTTTGGATTCAAGTTCAAGAAAGAGCGCAAATATTTGAAATTTTTCTATCCTTTAGAAAGTTGTTTTCGTTTTTTCTTTAAAATTATCTTTTATTGGATATAAACTTATAAATGTTTTGCACAATTTTTTACATTAGAGTTAGATTTTGTGTTTTTACTGAAAAATTGTCTATTCTATATATAAATTAAAATTATATTTGTATCAATTGATTGCAAATAAACTATATATCAATTGAGATTAGATGAGGAAATAATTTTTCTTAAAGATTTGCAAAGCTTTTGTCAAAAATGAAAACTTCTTTAAATTTTTTAAGTTAATTTATAGTAAAAAGAAATGATATTTTAAAAGTTGTCATCAATAAGAACACGAAATCTGAGACAGAATAAGAAACAAAAAAAGACAGACATTCAGACAATTTAATTAACTGTAAACTTATGTCTACTTTTCAGAAGTAATATTTCACAGAAAGAGAGAAAAAGAATTATTAAAACACATAATTCACACGTTTCCGAAACATTTCAAGTTTATTACTGTTACTAATCGTAAAGTCAGTAATAGAATGAAAAATGTTTCATAAAAGAAAAATTCATAAATAATCAAATGTCAGAAAAAGATTAAGTTTTGAAAGAAAAGCGAAATCTCACGGATATTATTAAATATATTTCACGGCTATTTGGGATACGAAATAAGTTTATTACTAAATATTTCACTTAAACATTACTATTTCTCACAATCTTATAGAGAGTGAAAAATTGGGGGAAAAATTGATTTTTCAAAAGACTTGAAAACTGATCTCTAAAAACTAGATAGGATTTTATGGTTTAAAAACTTGGGTGAAAGAAGTTTGTCTGCACGTGTTGTCCATATGTTGGTCACGACAAGAGGTGGGTATAGACACGAACTCATCAATGAGTGATCTCATGAAGAAAAGAAGAGATAATTTTGAAAAAATGGTTTTAAAGCTCGAGTGCTGTTCAAAATCAATCACGACTTTTGTGCCAATAAGCGAACGGAAAATTTTAAAACTTTTTTCATACAGAGTATAAATACATAAGTTTAAGAAAAGTTTTTCTTTTAGAAAAAAAAAATCAAGTTTTCTTTTCTACGAAACGGATAGAAAATATTTGAGTCATCAGTTTTTCTTAGAAATTGAAAAAACAAATTACAGACAAAATGTTTTGTATATTTGAGTATAACTTCCATCAGAGAGAAGGCTATTATTTAGTTATTAGTTATTCTTCTATTTGTTAACAAAATTGGTTTTATTGACGAAAAGTTTTTATCTTAATAGAAATGAATTTTGCAGAAAATGATAATTTAGTTTTTGTTTCACAAAACTTTTGTTATTTAATTAATTCCAAAAATATTTTTCAACAGCAAAACTATTTTAACTGTTAAATAGTTTCAAAGGAAAACATGATTTAACACATGAGAATCTAATATATAGAGAAAATCTTTTCATAATTGGCTTCAAAAGTGCAATTATAGTAATGGCCATTCAAATGAGTTAATAGAGAAGAAAAAAAATTTTTTTCCTAACAATGCATTTATGAAATTTGATTCCATTGTAATGGATGTGTTCAAACACAAAACGCTTGTTTGTAAAGTGATGTGAAAAACACAATATTATAGTTCATAATATGAGGAAAAGAAAATATGCCTTTTCTTCAAAGCTATTGCTTTTTATATAACACATAACATAAGGGAAAAAATAGTTTTTTCTTCACTTCCATGAGAACCAAAAACTAACTGAAGAAAAGTATTTACCGGTATTTTAAGTATAGTTATAAATGATAATTGTGTTTGTGATGTACTGAAGACGACAATCATGTTATCTATTTTTCATATACATTGCACTAAACAGACTCTTAAACGCTTCAGTCATTCAGAGCTGACCTCAAAAATTTTTTCCTCCAAAGAGTACATCCATTAATATAAATGCTTTGAATAATAGTGAGAAAAATTTAAAGTAATTCCTGTTAAACCACAAATTTGTTTCTCAACCACTTTTCTGAAACTGATTGTTATTTAAGTACTTGTTTAATAAATTTTATGCTTCTCTGAGTTTTTCGGTGTTAGACCTGAACTAATATTACATTTAAGGAGAAAAAAAATGTCACCAGTTTTCCAAAACTTTCTTTCCTATTAGTTTTATGAGAAAAAGTTTTTCGTGATTTTTTCAGTTAAAAATATCATTTTCAATTTAATTACACATTAAGAGATGTTGAAACAACTCTTTTTCAAGACATTTTACGATCAATTAAGCACAAAAATTATCTGCTTTAAAATGCTCTGTATTTCAAAACGTAAAATAATTTATTAAATAATATGTTTTAAATTTAATATTGATCGCATGCAGTCTTATACAAATCTTTGTATTGAGTTAATTGTCTCACTTATGATAAGAGCAATAATTAAAGTATATAACTTAGTATATATATATATATATATATATATATATATATAACATAATAACTTCTATGTCAAGTATCATTAAACTCTGGTGCAAAAAATATGTTCATTGTTTATCATAATTAAAACAAGATTCACTCAGTATTATAACTTGTGGTCAACTATACTATATATTAGTTAATCAATTATAATTAATAGATCTGTGAATTATATTTTTAAATTTTTTTTGTATCAATTAAGTGAGCACTTTAATCATAATGAAATTTAGAAATTATGAATTTTTAACAAAAATACAATTCTCAACAACATTAAAATTGAGAAAATATGAATTTCACATTTATTGGCTAACTTTATAATACAATTTTGATCTTATTGTTGGCTAGAGATGAGACAGACAGACGAACAGATAGAAAGTACGAATCTATGAACTCGTTTACTTGACCACGAGTTAAAAAAGAGTTTAAAAAGTTATGACTTAACTCACGTCATACTCCACTCATACGAGTTTATTTAATACTATCATTAATACAAAGCCTTTTATCTGCAAATAAGATTAAATAGTTTTTTATACATCAATGATAATGCTTATAGAGTAGGAAAAACGCATTCATTAGTGAATGGCTGACAGTAAACGCATTGAACAAATAAGTTATTTGCGATTCTCTGTCTGTATGTTTGTCTCTAACTGACAGCGAATGACAGTATCACTAATATAGGGCTTCATTACTCTGTTTGTCCTTCCCTTCAATCAAAGTGAAAGTTAGGCTAAAGACAAAGTGCAACAAAAGAGATGAGTTATTATAAAGAGAGGGGAAACTTCTTTATTAAATACATAAATATTAAAGTATTAATGAATCGCAGGAAAAGAGTCTCCAAATCTTAGGCAGTAATCGATGGGTTTAATAATATGTGTAATTTATATTCAATTTGTCTTATGATAGGCTTTTCTAATGGATTACTTGTTTTGATTGATGGCTACGAATTAATGAGTCGTTGGGTTTGACTGTATTTTGCAGTAAAAGCAGTGCTCTTTATAATAACGATGGATTCAGAATCAAAACAAAACATTTAGAGATAGATTGAGATATAGAGAGATTCAGAGGAGGAATAGGTTTAGAGCTCATCATAATAGAGAGAACAAAAGTTGTGTTTCCAATGAGTAAATGAGTGTTATGTCTCCCTTTTATATATATGGTATATATGGTATATATGGTATATATATATGGTATATATCAAATTAGAAATAGTATACTGATATTTTATGCCATCAATAAATTATGTTTTAAGCAAAGTTAGAAAATATCAATTCCTTTCTAACCGTTATTGGTTTGTGTTATACAATACAGCATCATATAAAACAAAGTAATTAATCCTAGCAATTGTCAAGTGAATCTGAATGAACTTTAATTTCTCTTAAATCAAATTCAATGTTATATTGAAGTTATATAAATTGTTTAATTCTGTTATCATCTTTTCAATTCCCAATTCTTTATACAGCTGTTTGAAAAAACATTTGAAATGAAGTCTACTTCAAATGATGACTTAACTTTTGATGATAAATTTATCATTGAAAAAATTATATTACAGTGAACACATTTTTAAAAATTTATTTTAGAGCTAAGGTTACTCTTACAAAGAGATGTGCAAATATTCAATAACAACAATGAATTACTTCTAAGAACATATATAACATATGAATTTCTATATGTTTCAGAAAGGAATGAGGATTAAGATGTTAGTGAGAGTGAGAGAGAGGATGAGGGATAGGATGTTGATGTTTGGATGCCTGGCGTTCATCGATGAGGTTCGTGACGATGAGCACAAATAAGTATTTGATGATCAGTACGAACTCTCTATATATTTCTAGGCTTTTTGTTAGATTTATCAAATACAGAAAAACCTCGTTGTTGTCAACCAAAAATAATACAATACTTATAAATTTTTTAAATTTAGGACTTAAATTCATTGGTTATTTATTTATGTATTTATTTATAGACATTTGTTATATGCAAAAAATGGTACTTCTTTTTCAAGTGCTTTAGGACTTCTGGTTATTAGAATGAAGATTATTCTGTTCATGAAGAATATGTTAGCCTTTTATAAACAAATTTTGAAATTTTATAATTTGAACCATTCTTTCATTTTTTCAATCTAAAAAGCTTTTACTCATTAAGAAAAAAATTGTGTGTTTTTCTGGGCTTAAATTTGAATTTTGTTTGAATTTGAATTTGAATTGTTGTTGAAATTTGTATTTAAGGCTCACTATAACTAGGGTTGACTTGTGTATAGAGAAATCGTTGAGCTATGAGATAGAAATGCGTGGTTCGGCATATATATAGGGGTCTAATCATCGGAGACAAAGCTGTGGAGTAAAAGTAAATTCAATCAATAGCTTTTCGGAGAAGGACTGAAAGTTTGGTGTTTGATTTCTTTCCCTTATTTTTTGTATCATTCGTGAAATATATATAGATTTCTACTTAGTTTTCAAATGTGACAGTTTGTCTCGTGAGATACAAATTGATTTCCAAATTTTTGATCTGATGTCAAGTTTGGCAGTTATTTAATTGTCTCCAACTTTTTGTTCTCGTTTTCTGACTATAGATTTTAAAAAAATTATCTTAATTTGCGATGTTTTAAAAGCTCAAACTATTGATTATCGAAGTTATCGAAAAGTTTAGTTAACATAATAATAGATAAGCTTTTTCTAGTCTGAAATTTTCAGCTTAAATACTGTTAGTCTTATTGTTAATGAAAAACCAATACTTATTATTTACAATCTTTTGTTAACAATCATTCAAGTGTTTAAAAGAGTGTTAAAAAGAGTGATCGACCGCTCCTTAAATTCTATCCAAAAAATAAAGTGGAAAATTGAAAATAATAGAAATCAATATATAAAAGTCACCCAATGATCAGTTGTAATAAGTTATGTACAGAATTTGATTGAGAAGTAGAGTGAGGGAGAAAAATATTGTGAATTATATTCAATGATCAGTTACGGAACACGACAAGTGATTGAGATTTTTTAAGCTGAAGAATGGGAGAGAACTAAAGAATATGAGTGAAAGTCAGGAGTAGAGGAGGGATGAAAAGCACACATCACTAGTGATTAGATTGAGGGTGAAGTCAGGGAGAAAAAAGGCTCTGAAAAATTCCTTAAACAAATAAACATGAGTCAGAAATGTTAGTTTCAAAGCTTGGGCTTTGGATTCTCTATTGGATTTTTTTTCTATGAATATCGCTTTTTGTAGTTGTAATCGAAAGTGGATTTGATTTCGATTGATATGTGATTTTTCTCCTCTTTTTTCCACTATCTGTTTAGTGAATTTATACGGAATTTGAAATAGTTTTTTGAATATAAATAAGTTTTTACCTCTGTTTTTTTATTTAGATCAATTGACAAGTATTCATAGTGTTTATGTTTATTATAATAATAAAAATATACTTTTAGTGCATTCAACTTATTAAGAAAATAAACTTTTTAATTTGTGATTTAATCAAACGAGTTTATAGATTTGTACTTTCTGTTCATCTTTCTGTTTATCGGTCAGTCTGTCGTCAAAAATAAAATGAAAGCTTCAATATTATTTTAATGTAAAACAGTTTAAAAGCTGAAAAAAATTATACAAAATATTTGATCTTTTAAATTGAGAATTGATTAACTAATGCCACTAGTTATATATATACTGAGTCTTCTTTATTATTGTTTCATTGAATTTAATGCTAAGCCTGACCTCAGCTAAATTCCTGGTTAAAGAAATTATAAAATCTATTGAGTCTTCAAATTATTAATGTTACAGAATTAAACTCTGTAAACGTTTTTCACAATTAATAGTTAGTTTATAGTTTGAAAGATATTTCATAATCAAATAAATCGTAAACTTTCATAAAAATATACAGTCATTAATGAATTGTGTCTTAAAAATGACACATAAATACCATTAAAATAAAACGTGATTCGACTGTAATATCCAATAAACTTAATGGACAGTAATATTATACAAGTTTAATTCAAAAATTATAATACTTAATAATAATGGCGCTTAAAATGCATATTTAGTAAAAAGAAGTTTGATATTAAACTCAATAAATACATATAATATTGGATTTTATACATGCGTAAAGTCATAAAAATCATAAATCAAAAGAAAAAGTGCAATATATTTATATAATCGGAAGTTTAATATCGCGTAACTTATAATAAAGCATTGCTAACAAAAATCCTGTCCATTAAAAGTTAATGCCTTCGAGTCCCTGAAGATTTATGTCATAAAAGAGAGCATTTATTTATAAATCGTTCATTACTTTCATTAAACTCTTTCTGAACAAATGTATTGAGACCTATAATAAAAATTATTTTAAGCGATAATTAATGGACATTAAAAGCAAATGAAAGGCCAGAAACTGCTACCGGAAAACTAATTTTCGGTTAAACATTAGACATAACTTATATATCGTAATTGTTATACTTCTGATACTAATTTTCCCGAAAATTTATTTGTCTGTCTGTTTGTGCACTTTTGCCTTTAATTATAAATTAATGTGTTTTTAATGCCTCGAAACAAAACAGAGGCAAAAAAGGTATTTCAAATCACTTTTGGATATGAATACAAATTAAAGTTTTAATGGACTAACCCTTTCAGCGATTTTGATAATCAAAATAGAAGTTTGAACTACTTTTTTGTTTTGTTTGTTTTACAGTCAAAGCCTTTTTTACTTATTTATTGAAAAATAAAATTCAGTTTACTTTAGATAACGATCATTTTGATCAGATATTTTTCTATTTATATATTTAATCAATTGAATAATTACTATTTGCATAACATTAAAAATTTTATTACATTATTTTAAGATACAATAAGAAGTCATGCAATTATTGATTAATCAATTTATTGAAAGTTAAGAAAGAATTCTTAAAAAAAAAGTTATTTAATAGAAAACCTAATAGTTTTTTGAGAGTTCAGTTCTTAATTCAAAATACTTTTCTACAACTTTAAACTCATTTTTACATGAATAAAACTATTTAAAATTGTTTTCATTGAAATAAAATCACGTTTTTCTACTTTTCTCAAAATTATTCCTTCAGAAAAAATCACTTTCGTTTACAAAAAACCCAAATGTCAAACACATAGAGAGACAGTGAGAGCATGAAAGCGACCATAATATACATGTCACGCAAAAATATTTAACATAAATAAATAAGTGATAAAAAATCACATAAATTCACCTCCAAATAGAAACATATTAAGAGCTGACTGTATCACAAATCTTAGTAACAAAAGTAAAAATTATAGCCCTATCAGTAGGTTTTTCACCATCAATAACATAGAATATTTGAGCACAAAAAAGGTCATCAATAAAAGAGAAGTTAAAGCGCGTGCAAAATACAAGATCCCCTTCAAAGCACAGGTCATCCCAAGTCCAGGGCATAAGACCCTCAGCGGGTCATCCATTAAGTCTCTGAGAATGAGTGGCAAAAATACATTAATTTTGCAGTTGTTTTTTGGGTAGAGTTTATGTGATTGAGTGTAAGACTGAGATAGAAATAGAGAAAAACCTCTAAGAATTATAGCCATTCGATGATAATGTGGAAATATATAAATGTTATTTCTTTTCCTCTCCATAAGAACACTGTTGTGACAAATAAATCAATTGTTAGATAGACTATAGCTATAGGTATTAACTTTTTATGTTGTTTTTCTATTTGTCTCTATTTTTGATATCTTGTTATTCATATAAAAATATTCTTATAGAAACTTAACTTATATGTCAATAACTATCACAATAGTATTCAGTGAATTTGTATTAAGTATTTGTGGAGAAATATTTTGCTTAGATTTTGAAGTTTTTTTCAAGCTTTGAATAGTTTTTTGTCTTTTATTCAAAAATCAGAGTTTATTTAACTTTTGTTTCTCTGGCTTTAGGTTATTAATTTGAGTTATTCGTATATTAATTTTTGACTTATAGAACTTTCCGTTTAATTTTCAAATAGAACTTATCAACATTTGAACATTCAGTTTATGAATTTATCAAGATTTTAAATTATTCTCGATTGAGCACTCTATAAATTAGTGTTTTTCTTAAATATACAATAGAAATTGCAATTGATTTAGAAAACAATTTGATTTATACTCATTCTTGTTAAATAACTTTTTTAGTAAGTTTGGAAATGGAGTACTATTTTGAAAGAAATTGGTATAATTTTTTCCCAAAAATATAATAAATACAAGCAATAACTGAGTAAAATATGTTGTCAAATTTTGTGGTAAAAAATGCTTACCACAAATCAATGGGCAGAAGTTGTACTCAAAATAATTAATTATTACAGAGTATACTTAAGGTTAAGAGTTAAATAATCTTAACTTAAATGAAAAATTCAAACAATAATTATTGTTACTGATTAACACATTAACACTTAACTGATAAAAAAAGTTAATTTCAACTTTAAAACTAAATTATAAAAGTCTACAAAATAATAAACTCATAAACTTTTATATAGCATAGAATTATTTGAAAGTTAGCGCTAACTTTCATATAAGCCATTCTTACAAAACTTCTTAACCTCATCATCGGATCATTGATGGCAGTGTTAGCTCACAAAGCAAGCAGTTATATAGAAAGCTTAAATACAAAAATAAAAAGATATTTAAGACATGCTTGAAATGCTTTCCACTCTCTTAAGCAAAAAGTATCCCAAATATATGCATATAAGAAGTCCATAAAAAATAGTGGCACACATTAGTAGACAAGTCACAGAAATATATGGAATTTTTAAGAATAAGTAGAAAAAAGAAGTCGCAAATGATTTCCTTCGGCTGTTTTTTGTGCATCAGAAAAGTTTTTAGAACTCTCAGAAGCCATGAGTAGGCAATTGATTATTTTCAGTTGAAAGAAGTTTTTGAATCGAGAGTTAGTTTTCTTTTTTTCGAGGATTGAACTCAATTTTTTTTTCTATTTTTGTGTGGATGAGAGTTAAAGGGGAAAAATGCAAATTTTTTTAATATAAAGATATAAAAGTATATGAAGACAGAAAGGAAAGAAAACATTTCTCAAAAAGTAGATAAAAGGTCCAAAAATATAGCTTTTATATAATTGTGATTTCAAGAGTTATTCAGTTTTGAATCAAATACTTGTCTATAAAAATGAATGTTTTGTTGTATACATTCAAACTATTATGACTCGAAAACTCAAAATTCAAATTATCAAAAATTATGAAAGCTTTATAACTTTTTATTCTTTATCGATATTTCAATCTCTTTAGAGATGGGTTTTACAAACTGTGTTTTTGTTAAATGTCATAACAAAATATTGAGTTCAAATTTAAATGATTCAATCATTAGTTTTAAAATCAGAATCATATAAAGAGTTTTTTATTTCTGTTTAATTTTTGAGAAATGTTTTTCTCACCTTCCATTTGATTTGCAATTTATATTAAAGAAAAATTGATTGATTGGTTAGATATTTGATATATGCAAACAATATTGGGTTTATCATTAGCTTTAGGGCTTTGAGGCTTTGAGGGATATTCATGTCAAACAAATAAATAATATTCTAATTTAACAATAGTTTAGCGTTTTATAAACAAATTCTAATTTTTTATCTATTCTTTTTCTGTTTTCATCATAATATGAACGAATTTTCTACTTTCAATATTTTACTGAAAATATTGCTCAGACTTTAATTTATTTTTTCAGACACTCGGAAATAGTGTTCAAATTTTGGTTTTTTAAGTACTCATTGAAAATAAAAGATGTTTTTGATATAAATAGTGCTCCAGTTTATTGCAGTGTTTATTGCAGTACAGCTTCTATACGGTATACCATTGAAGAGAGAGAAAAACTTTTAATGAGAATGAGTTATTATATTTTTCTTATTTTTAAGACTATTTTTTGGTGAACAGTTTAGACGAAAATTAAGACATAAATAGATGGAAACTCAGATAACAATAAATTTAACAAAATTTAAGTCTATTTTTCTTTACTTTCTTGAAGAAGCGTAAGTAAAAAGTAAAAGAAATAGAGATATCTTAAACTTTTTGCTCTAAAAACAGACAAAAATTTATGCCGACAGTCGTGAAGAAGAGACAGCTGTGGCTATAATTTTCTATAAGCAATATTTTATTATATTTTCTTTCTATTCCTTCATTTTTTAGTCGCTTTTCATCTTTTGCTTTCTATCAGAAAGACTTTACAAATTTTATTATTAAAAAAGAAAGATATGAAAAAATGAATTTTTTTGCATATATAATGCAATAAATATGTAGAATAAGGAGAATAAAAATGAACTAAAAATCATAAGAATAGTAATAAAAATAAAAACTTTTCCTACAAATGAAATCAAGTGCTAATACTTTGCAATCATTTTTAGTCTTATATTTGAAGCGCAAAAACTTTCCAATCATTTAATCAAATTGTAAGACAACAAATCATTGTATATTTGGGGCGATATATTGTACAAAATGAGAGATTTTTTAGTTTTCTTTTCAAAATCAAGAGAAATTTTTTTTTGTAAAGCTTTGAGATTTTTATGAGGTATTGAAATGAATGAATGAATAAATTGCATGAAATAGTGTTAGACAGAAGAAAAGGAGTTCAAAATTAAGACTTATTTTCTAAGTTTATCCCTTGAGTGTATTTTTCGCTTTTTATAAACTTTAAAAATAAAAAAAGTTTATTTGATTAAAGATCTGAAGTAACTATCATTTAAAGTAAGAACTTTTGACTTATAAGTCTTAAGTATAAAGAAGTTTAAGTTAAGTTTCAAAAGAGTATTTATTCTGATTGAGCTTTCATTTAATTTTATTATACTATAAGAAACCGGAAATGATAATGAAAATTGTCTTTATTGAAAGACTTGATAAAAATCTAGAAATTTTTCTTACAGTGTTTTTCGGTCTGAATTTAATGATAATTCCCTCTTAAGATGAGCTGAAATTAAAATAATTTGCTCTCTAATTAAGATTTATTTGATTTCAAGAATGATAAAAACAATCGGTTTTTTGACTGAACTTTAAGAAAAATATATGAAATGAATTCGAAATATTTAATCAGTTGTTGAGTAAAATTTAAAATTTGTAGCACTTAATCGGATAGCAATTTACGTAAAAAAAACCTCACTCTCAAGTCTCCAGCAATTCTGAACTTTTTAATTAACAATTAGTTTGAGTTTAAAAAACTTGTCACAAAAATAACTTATTAAACAAGTTTTATAATTAAATACTTTATAAGTTTTTCACGTCTATGCTATCTATGAATCCAATTGTTAATCAATTCATTCAATAAGAAATTAGTTTTGATTTTATTATTGAAAAACTACTTTATTCACGAATAAACTGTTGAAACTATTTGAGGGGAGGAATAAGATTATGAGATTTTCAAAACATTTATAATACAGTAGTAAAATCCCGGAAGTATTCCTTTAGTTTCCTAATTATAAATTATAATTTCAAATAATTTTTGTCTTATTTGCAAATTCATTGTTTGAAGTGATTTATTATTATCTTTTAGAATCAGAAAACGGTTTTGAGTCTGGGTTTTGTTGTGATTACTAGATTCAAATTAACTTTTATAAGAATGTAACTCTATTTAGACAGACTTGACCTGATAGGCATTTGTTGCTAAATATTTTTCATTTTTTAGCTATGAATTAAACTTGACTTTTGAATGAAGTTTTGTTGAAAAATAGCATTATTTATAGCTTTCAATTAATGAATTGCTTTTGAATGAAGAGAAAATTATTTGAATACTTTTCTCATCAATCTATTGAAGAACTTATAATAATTCAAAAACAGTTTTCTATTTATGATTGGCTTTAAATAAATCAATAGTTCTTTCATTAAACTTAAGCGTTAATTAGATTTTAAAAAACTCATTCAATGAATAACCTTAAAAATTGATACAAGATTTTTATAGCAATAATTGCTTGCGTTTTAAAATCAATTTTGATTTGAAGTCTTGTATAACATTAATGATTAAAAATACCGTTTCAATCGTGATCTCTAAACATTATACTAAAGAAAATATTCATTCATTTTTTTAATAACAAATATTTATATTTATGTTTTAAATTTGTTTCCTCCCGATCAATGAAAAGTTCATTATAAATAAATTATCTGAAAAATAAAATAAAATTAGAGTACAATATAGTTATGGGCCATTTTCGTGAGCTTTGATTCAGAACCGGTCATAATGAACATTGACTTTATTTTCATTGTTTATTTGTGTACACGATTTCATTTTTCTGAACATGAGTTTACACAACAAAAGAGTTTGTTTTGTTAGTTATCGTGAATTAGAGTAGTTTAGAGAAAATCGTGTTTTTAATTATAGGCCTTAATTGTCACTTTTCTGTTTTTGATTCTGCTTAAGGTTAATGGATATAAAGTTTTGTTTGGATTTTTAATCATTATATCCTGTTTACACTACCGTATAAACCGTTCAACAGAAATGAGTTTCCATTGCAAAAAGGTTTTAAAATACAATATAAAATTTTCAAATTGAAAATTAATTTCAAATTTTATAAATAAGATTTAGAATTCATTTAATTAAATGTTTAAATTAATTAAGTTTTTAAAGAGTTCTTGGGTTTGGTATTGATATTATATAAGAAATTTGTCCATAACAATCTATAATCAATTTTAATTATAACAAATAATTCAAAAATATTCAATTCAAGAGATTATAATCATAAAGTATTTCAAAATTTTATTACACATTTTGTGAAAATATACTTTTTAGATATGAATCTTAAAGAATTGAAATTTGATTTAAATTATTATAAATTTTTAAATTAATGATTTATGAATATTGTTCACAAATATTTAAATGTATTATTCTGTTATCTAAAAAACAAATTCTAGAATTGGATTAAAAATTTTCTTATTTGATAGCAAAGTAATAAAACTTAGCTTTATTTGAAACCTATTCATCATAAATGTGTACGTATGGCACCTGACAGCCTGATAGGGAATGTTAAGACAAATTTCAAGAACTTGTCAAAAACTTATCAAATCCTTAAAATAAAAATTAAAACATAATATTGCCGAAAAAATATGATTGAGTTCTCATTTCTAGAAAGCTTTGGAAATCACGGAATAAATAAATTTAGATAACATTTCAATTTAAACTGAATGATATCGAAATGAATTAGTTATCACTCTTTGAATACAAATCATGTCAATTGGTGTTTATATTAAGCTCACAAATTGATTATTTTATACCTTTAAAAATTGGATTTGAGTTGAATACTAAGGTTTAATCTGAATTCAAGTTTTTCATTCGATATCATTAAGCATTTATATTGAAAAAGATTAGAATTTTAAGATTGAGTCCTGATTCATGTCTTTGTCACTATTTGATTGATGTTTGACTTATTCAATGGAAAAATATAGATTTATATCAAATTTTTAAAAGTCTGAATCAATTCAAATCTTTTGCAATTTTGCACTCAAACCCGAAAGGGATTTACTTTTTCTCTATTAACACAATTTCAACACAACTTTAAGCTATAGTTTGATTGAGTATTGAATTTTTGTTCAAATTAATAAAAATAATATCAATTTGAACTCGTTATGAATGATATTTTAGATCAAATGAATTCAAACTTCGTATTCAGAAATAATCAAAACATTGCAAATTGAAACTCAATTTAGTTCAATGTTTTATACCTACAAGATATTGAGGTTTGAAAAGAATTTTGAACTTTATTAAAATTATTAAATATCTAATCATTCAATTTCAAGCTATATTTTAGTCAAACAAAAAACACGAATTTCTTTTAATTGAATTATTTTAAAATTTTAACTCATATAAATTGTATGTCATATCGATTTATCGTTTCGTCACGTAAATTAGGACTATTTCCGCTGAAATAAATTTTTGAATGCAGAAAAATAGTGCAAAATATTTAATTACTTAATTCAACTCTTGATTGAGCATAAGTTCCGAGCCTTAGGCCAGAAAACTATCACTTGAGTGAACATCTATAGAAATGTTTTAGAGTGACTTTTGGTCTATAATTTGATTGTCAGTAAAAAATTTGTCAATTATTGATGACTTAATACATAAAAAATTTATTTAATTAATTTTTTCTCTTTGAATTGAACTTCAATTACAATGAAGGAAAGAGATTATAAGATAAGAAACGTCTTCATGTAATCGGAAGTGCGCTTAAGATTAAAAAATGTCATTTTCGTTAATTATAAAGTAAATAAAATTTAATGAACTTTCATAATGACTGCAAAACAAATACAAAGTTTTCTGAATCATTAGATAATTTGATTTAATAATTAAGAGAAACAGTTGTTCATAATCAAGTGAAGACTATGAGGAAGTGATACTAATCTAGAGAGCTATACATGAGTTTTTATAAGTTTGTTATGTATTCTCATTATCAAACATAGAGTACAGTTATGTCAGAAATTACAATAATGTAAGTCATGTTTCTTTGAGATAATAACAGAGTTAAGATCATTAGTGGAAATAACTTTTTAATCTCTCATTTAGTCTTAAATTAAATAATTTAAAGATTGAAGAGAGGTCACAAAGTTTTTCATTGTTATCATCTATAGGTTAGCAAAAATATTCTTATAATTTGCTTCAGTTCAACCAAAAATTGGCTACACTTCGAAATGTCAAAATTAAAAATTGGCAAAACTTGTTTCAATACACTGAATAACCTAAAGTTGTTGACTCTAATGCTTCAGTTATAGTGGTCTATGAATGAGGTACACTTATTAAAATACTTTATTGTAATACAAAGTAATATGTTTTTCATTATAAAAGACTAACACTAAAGTATATATTTGAAATGTGCGTCTAAAAACACGAAATGTGCCCATTCATATGCCTTTAACTGTAAAATTAATTAAGCTGTAATAGTATACACTCGATGAAACAAGTATGAGCGGTTATCACTAATTCGTATGTGTGCCTACCCAACACTCATACTTTTGAATACACTTATGCTTAAAAAAGTAGGTTGGGTAGGCGTACATACAAACTAGTGATCACCCTCAATACCTTTTTGTTTCATCGAGTATACAATCAAATTAATGAAATAATATTGAATACCTATAAGAAAAACACTCTTATGTTCATTAAATTAAACATTCACCAAAAATACAATTATGATTAACATTACATCTATTTTTTGGCTCAATTGTGAAATTTGACCATACTTTTGATGTACTGTATATCAATTTATTTTGAGATCATAGAACTAATATATGACTTATGTATTGCATCTTTAAATATAAGATTTTACTGCCTATCAGACAGACTTAGAATATTAAGATATGGCAAACATGGTTTAGACATTTCGAAGTGCTTCTAAAATTGTTAAGTGATTCAAAGTTTTTTTCTTATAAAAAGTGTTATCAAATTATTTCCATTTAAAAAATCTGATGACAAAATCTTTTTTCTAATACAAGATTTTTTCAGAGAAAATATCTAAATAAGTGACAGTTTAAAAGATAATGAATAGAAAATATCACAAATAAGATAGCAATAAAAATGAAGTGAGAGAAAAAGGTTAATGATTTTGTTTCTCTTTCATTATGACTGACATTCTTGTATAATTCTTAAAGAAAAAATAATTCAGTTTCAGATCAGATAAAAATTTTCTTACAATTAGAGTAATGTTCAAAAAGAAAATTAGGCCTAAAAGACATGCTCTTTATAGGGAGCAAAACTTGGATTTCAAACCAAATTCTACTGAAAAAGGCATACAATAGTTAACAGGAAACAAATCTATGGATTGCTATTCAATCCAATGAACAATAGAACAGACAATTGCTTTTGGTTTCTATTCAAACGGCATTTCATTTTTACTCTTATTTTTCTTCTCATATCAATATCTCTTTCAATCTCTCTTCACATTATTTGAGATATACTTTACTTTTTCTCTCTATTATTTTGTAGGTTTTCTATATGATCATCAATAAAAAGGCATCGATAGAGAAGTACTAACTTTTATATCGCTCAATTGGAGTGCTATACAGACAGAACATTTTTTGATGGGTTAGCTCAAAGTCAAATAAGTCAAAAGTCTGTAAGTTAAGTTCCAAAACTATTATATTTAATTGATTTTATGTTAGGATTCATTTCTAATGAGAAATCACATCATAAAATAGTAAATTTTCCTCTAAATGTGAGCACAAATTTTTTTTTGAAATAAGATATAAAATAAACATTTATGATATGGTTTTGCACAAAAATATCATTCAAATAAACAGCTATTTATATGATCACTGAATGAGATCTAATATTCAAGTCAATGAATGAGTTTAAGTGTTTGTGAAATTAATGAATTTTTTCTTCTCTACTCCAAACTTCTTATTCATTCGAATAAATGCATGTGATTTTAACCCAATTCACATTATGATTAATTATGCACTTTCGGTACATTCAAAAGGAGAAACTGTTTCTCTTCTTTTAGATTTCTTAGTCGGTATCGTTTGTTACTCAAAATCAAATTTTTCTTTTCTGCAAATTTTTTTTACTCAAGTGTTTCAGTGCTTCTCAATCTTTTTGCAGTCACGTATCCATTAATGTTTTTATTTTTAAAATCATTTCAAAACTCGAGTGCATTGAAGCTTCAGAAAATTGAGTTTATGGTTATTTTTGTTATAAACCAATAGAAAAATATTTAAATCTCAATATTGGAATTTTTAGATCAGATATTTATCATGTTTGAGTTGAATTCATAAAGTTAGACAAGTTTTTGATGAATTTTTCAATGATAAAAGTACTTGAATTTGTGAATTCATATTCGACATAAAATTTTTGAATGAGTTTTAAGGATAAATAAGTCTTTAAGATTTGAGACTTTTGCTTAATTTTTTCCATTAGTTTAAAACTTATTGATGCTCAAACTTATATGTTAAAAATTATCATAGATTTTATGAATGTTAAAAAATTCAAATAATGACTTAAATATTGAAGATTATGTGGAGAATATTCTTAATATATTCATATATTCTTATGTTTGTGTAAAAACATTTGTCAATTTTTTTGGAGTAACATTTAAATGAAATATTATTTAAATAGAAGTTTTAAGTCGTATACAAATCAATTCATGAGTGAGATTGAAGTGAATTTATTATACTTTATAGCAATTTAGCCCATATTTATAAGTCGGAGACGAAGTTATTATTAAAGAATAAAAAACACTTGATATAAGCTTTTGAATATTTCGCAAAAATCCATTAGTTTTTTATTTTATCCTATTTTGAAAAACTTTACTCAAGTTTTTCAGTTCAAATCCATTATAACATATATATGCGAGAAAACCATTAATATTCAACACAAGGATAGAGAAAAATTTATCATAAAAAATAGTTTTTCATCTTCTTTTTGACGACAGAGATTTAAGGACTATCTTTCTATTTAGTCCTTTCTGTCCATTTTGGGATGAATATAAAGTATGAAAAATGAAAGTGACCTCAAATAGTTGAAAAGCAAAAGTGAAAAAATGCTATTTATGAAACTATTATTTTCATAGCTTTAAAATTGAGATTAGTCTTAAATAATCAAATTGTTTTATAGCCTAAATTTTTTTACTTTTAAAAACAAATGTACAGTAAGAGAAACATAAAGGTTGGATAGCAACCACATTAATGGCATGCAGACACATGTATCTCAGGGACTTCAAATATTTCTATTCAAATTATTGCAAATCACGCGCACATTTCATTTAAGTTAAATTTAAGTTAAAGATTAGGTTAAAATGATTTAAAGATACGCTTAATAAGTAATGTGACTGATGCTCATATAAAAATATTTAATTTGAAAATCATATAAAGAAAACAAGTTAATTTCAATTCTAATATAAGTTGCGAGCAATGGGTTTCGCCGAGTACTTCATAAGATATTTGATAAGAAGATACGGGGAGTTGAAAAGAAGTCGAATATACCCTTTCTATAATCTACACATAAACAAACATATTTACAGATCAATTTTTAAATTTACTGCTCATAATCAGTATTATATTGTATTCTAGCATTTATTTTAGAGAATTGTTTTAATGAAACGTATTTAGGAATAGCTTTTGATACCGATTTCTTAACTTTTAAAATTTTGAGTCACATAAAAGTGAGAAGTAGTGAATCGTATAAAAAAATAGTTTGTCTATCAATAAGTTCTTCGAGTTTCTATTAAAAAATTTTCAAATGGAGTTCATATACTTAAGGAGCAAACTATCCATACAATGAAATATTTTTATGCTTATATGACATTATTTGATTATTTCGGAGATTTTTTTCTCAGCTTTCTTCATATTCAGCTTAGAATTTGATGAAAAAAAAATTCTTCTCTTATAAGTATAAAAATACATAAAAACAAAAAGTGCTTTGCTTTAGAGGAAAAGATGTAGGTATAGAGCTATGGGATTGAGCATGATGAATGACCATTTGATGGCAGGTCACTCACTGGACTCAATACACTGGCAAATATATATATGAAACGCTCAGATCAACTGCCAATCAAGTCTTACTACAGGCTAAATACCAAATAAACACAACAAACTTATATGTTGTTGGGATGAGAGTCTCTCTCTCTCTCTCTCTCTCTCTCTGTTTTACTTTTTCATACGAACTCGAATTGAAATTCTTGTACATAAAATACATTTTCTTGATGCATAAAATTTCTAGCCATTAGTGAGTAGTCTATAGATAATGGATATTCTTTCTTGTGATCAGAATATTCTGTTGAAAAATATTTTAGTTTTTTTTATTGAATAAACTAATGATAAATGTATTTTAAGTTTGAGAATTATCATCAGTTGAACTTTTTGATCGGTATATAAAAATATTTCGTTAACTTGAATAATAAATAGTTTATAAATTAAAACAATTTAATACAAAATAAATATCTAGAAAATTATTTGAAAGAATACTGGATCGAAATTAATCAGTAAAATATCAGTCATGATAGAAATATGATGTCTAGTAAATAAAATTCATAATCAATGAAAGCATTGAAACAATAAAATACATAAAAACAATAAGAATAAAGATATGCATAACGATGAATATACAGAAAATCGAGAGAGAATATAAATGATAGAAATGATAGATAGCTGGCTATCATATCACATCACAAGTTCGAATTCTAGTTTTTATTTTCATAGTCGTCAGCACAAACAGTATAAATATATAGTGAAAAGCATAAGCTAAGCTTGAGTTGAAACTCAAGCTCTCAGTTTTAGTTTATGTTTTTCATTAGGATTTAGAACCAGAGCAAAAAGTTTACCCAATATTTATAATCTTTTGATGAAATTGGAGATTGAAAAAGTTGATGACTAAACCTTTAAATTGTCTTAACTTCAAATATTTTCAAATTTCCTTTTTAATTATAAGAGTATTTTTGATTAGATCATAAAAGTGGTCAATCATTTTAGTACAATATTTTTCTTACTTTAAGTTCGATATTAAACTTATGATTTTTTCAAACTGAAGCTCAGTTTCATAAGCTAGAAGACGAAGATAAAGATAAAGTTAATTCAAAATGAGCTTATGCTCATCGCTATAAATATATCGTATTTATAGAAGAAAGTATAGCATTCGAGAATCGATTTTATAGATCTTCTCAAGAGTATACAATCTCTTATTCATTCTCTCTTCAGAGTCACTTATATTTCCTGAGGGAATATCATCTTTAGTCACAAGTTCTCGAAGTAAAAGTTTTTGGTATAAGGGAGAGAGAGAGAGAGAGAGAGAGAGAGAGAGAGAGAGAGAGAGAGAGAGAGAGAGAGAGAGAGAGAGAGAACTAAATAATAATTGGGCCGAAAAGGGGTCCACACATTTCTAAATGCTTATATTACTTATCAATCTTATTATTGAACAGTAAATGTCACTGAATATTATTCTGGGAAAGTATCGAATACTTAGTCGGCAAATATTTTTTGCAACTGATTCCATATCAGAAATCTCTTTCTCACTATTTTTCTGTATAGCAAACCAGAAAAATGCTTATGTAATCATTTTGTGTGACATATAAATTACTTGAGATTAAAGTTTCAGTTTTTCAGTTATAGACTTAAACTTCTCTCTCTTTCGCGATAAACAACTTTCAACTATTTTTTTCTCCAGAGTTAAAAATAGGCCCGAATTTACGTGTCATGTAATTCTGAGAAAATATGCAAAGCCTGTAATTTTGAGTTACTTTTTATCATAACTAAAGTTATCTTGAATAATATGATATTTAAAGTGATAATTTTTTAAAACTCCAACTGAATTATGCGCTGAATTAACAAAAATTTGTTTACCAACTGTTAGTTATTATTCATACCTATAAAATGAGTTCTTGACAAGAATAATAAATGCAAAGTATCTGATAGAATATTATATTTCAATAGAAATTCATTAAATTAAATTTTTAAAATAAATTTTATCAATAAGATTATGAGATTTTTGTTTTTATCCGTCGCTATATGAGAAGCAATGAAAAATAGTGTATTAAACTGGTAAAAAGTTTTAAAAAATTTGACTGGTTTTTATCAGCTTTCGTTATACACATTTGTGTCTAGTTTTTAAGCTTGAGTGTAGACAAGTGACCCGTATATCAAATACTCTTAATTTTATTTGAATATCAAATGAAAATTTTGATTGATTACAGTTTGCAATAGATTAAGAAACTATTGAACATGACAAGTATTCAATTATTAAACATAAAATTTTAATTCTATATTATAATAAAGCATATTATATGTAGAAATATTTGTCGATAAATTCAGAAGAAGAACATTAAATGAATAAAAGTTTTATATATGTTTTTGAAAATAAGTTAATTGCTTATAAGGGAGAGAGAAACTCCTCATAATCGTAGACTTACCTCCTTTTGAATCTTGAGAGAAAATCCATTGAACACAAAGTTTGAATGAATGTATATTGAAGTTGAGGTTTAATTGATTATATTATTGATAATATCTATTCAATAAAACATCAATTGATAACAAAGTAAAGATTATTACCAATTGTATAATGAGTTGAATCTTGTCTTAAATTCATTCAAACTATGTGTTTAATGGATTTTTCTTTCAAATTAAAATTAAATTTCTCTAATTTCTGATTGTTTGGCAATCGCAATAATGGGATCCTAATTAACAAAATTAAGTTTTTTTTGCTTGAAATCACTTAAGAGTAAAGTTAGAAAAATTGTCACAACTAGTAAACAACTTATAGGAAACCCTAGAGTAATATAATTTATTTCAATTAGCTTTTGATTTAGAACAAGAAAACAAAAGTAAATTTTTTTTGAATTGAAAGAAAAAAAATAACTTGGATGGAAAAGAAATTTGAAAAACTTTATACCAATTCAATTTGTAGTAATACTTTCTCAATTATTCAATTCATCCCAATCTAAATCTGAAATAATGATCAGTTAATCACCAAATTATTCTTAACTTTTTTTTATATAAATAAAAGATAAAAATATCTAATGATTGACTTCATAACTAATTATTATTGGGGAAAATATTTTCGTTAAATGATAGTAAGAAATAGCTTCTCATTTTGTGCTTTTTCACCTGCCATTAAGCGAACGGAAGAATAAAAAAGTTTATTTGAAAAAGTAATTTAAGGAAAATAAAGCAGACATATCTATACAATGAATAGAAGTGCGAAAAACTCAATTAAATTTTCTCTGATTTGAACTGAAACACGAATAATAAGAATGAAAAATAAGTTTTATTGCATAAAAAGCATGTATTCATGAATACTCTGAATAATGAATAAAAACACTTTCAAACAAAATCCTAATTTTTAATGAAATAGATTTTTTTGCTCACAATTGTTATTATAGTTAAACATTGTAATGTTAATCATTATTATTACAACGTATTGTCCGTTTATCATAACAAACGACAGGCGAGAATACGAAGCGATGCATATCTAATTGAAAAAAGTATTGTTGAAAGACCGACACAAATACAAGCCTACAGACAAAAAGCCATATAATATATATCTGTAACTGGAGTTAAATGTAATTGTCTCTCATTTTCTGCATCGCTACCAAAAAACTGCTGCCGTAAAGTACTTAATGCCCACAGAATTGATATCTCGCGTTTCATGACTACCTCTAAGAGCAGGTGAAATTCTTAGCATTGATTGCACTGATTGTAAACAATAGACGTTTTGAAAAGTAATACTTACTCAGCGCGTGGCTAAACACGCGTCTTAGGATGAAAATATGTTTACGACTGCACCTTAGCTGCCATTATAGAGTACTCCCCTTCACAAAATTGTAGTATTCGACCACCTGCTCAATAGTGGCTTATAATTATTATGTTATAGATATGAACAAATGGATCTTTTACCGAAGATATACAAGATAAAATTTATTTATAAATATTTCAGATGAAGGTCAATCATGGAAAAATGACCCAAGTATATATAGGTAGGACTACAACTTACGACCTTTTAGAAAATGTTATTCTATTCTATATATAATTTGATGTTAGACTCATATTTATCCAGTTAGCTTTCATTGGTTTATTCAATTGACCACAATTGTGATGTGTAGTGAAATAAAAAATATAAATAGTAATAATAAAATAGTTTACACATAAATAAATTTAGTGAAGTCTGATAAGAGAACTGATGGAATAACACTCACATCAAACCTGTTTTTTCAGTTCATTTGTGGTCAGAGGTTAAGTGAAGAGAGAAAGAAGTAAAATATTTTTCTACTTCAATAAGTAGTCTTTGAAATCGTAATTTAATTCTTTTGAATTGTAATACATTTTAACCCGAATAAAAGTTTTTGTTTTATCTCAAACTCGAAATAAGTGTAGAATTCAGACAAAAAATCTTTCAAAAGGTAGCAAAAAATGTTTGAAAAACTTATTCTCCAATCTATTGATAACTTTGGAAGAAGTTTCGTAAGCATCATATCCTTAAGCGATTCGTAGGTATGCAATAAAAATACCGATTTCTTGCAGTCACGCATGCATTCAAATTTTGTTCTCACACTAAAAACTAAAAGACAGGAAGCAGTACAACAAACACTTGTTTCTCAATCTAATAGTTATATCAAAAGAATAGATATTTTGTCTGCCATTTCGTAATTCTTAATTCGATGGCAATGTTTTGTTGATGAGAAGACTAGACTATGGAAAACAGAGAGAATAACATTTTCATCACTAGTACAGTGTATTAGGAGAATAACAATAAGTGTTTGTGATGTTAGTAAAACTTGAATTTCATTTATATACCATTTTTTCTAACTTGATTTGTACAGAAGATATCAGAATAGTGTCCCGTTTGATCTCTAAGTATAAAATATCAATTAAAGATTGAAAATCATATCTCTTGAAAATGTTTATAATTAAGTTAAACTACAAAGAAATAACTGACACTGGCATTAGCCATAGAGTAGAGGTTATGGCATGTGGCCGACACATGCGGAGGATCTTAAAACACCAAAACCTTTAAACCTTTCACCACTGGTTTGTTTGGTAAAAAATCGGTGGCAGATTCGGAGTGCGAGCCTACGACATAGTTAGGCCATCCTCTCTTTACTTTCAATCATATTTTGTGCTAATCAGACAGATTAAATCATTTTTCAATGCAATCCTCTTTGGTTAGGCTAAATAGCGTTATAAACTGATTAACGATTCAAGTGTTTGAGTTCGAGTAAGCGATAAAATGAAACCCTATTCTGATACGTTTTGTATGTATACATTCAGTAATGAGAATTTTTCTCTCCCCCCCCCCTCATTCTCTCTCTCTCTCTCTCTCTCTCTCTCTCTCTCTCTCTCTCTCTCTCTCTCTCTCTCTCTCTCTCTCTCATGAGTGTGTGTTAGAGAGACCAAACCAACCAAACACTGTCTCATCGTTTTAGAAATTTCTTCATGTGATGCCTTGTTATGGATTGAGATGAAGAGTGAGACACTTTGCAATTCAAAATGTGTCACACTATAAATCAAATATGAAGGCAAAAAATTGTTTGATGCCTTTCGACTCTAATGCCAAACGAGATTTATTGTTATTTCTCATAATATATAAGTTTTTCTCTCCATCTTCTTATCCTTCAATACAATTTCTAATGTCTCTCACATTCTCTCCGATATCTCATTCATATAACTTTCATATTTTTCTAGCTCTCTATTTCTCATTCAAATTTATTTTCAATATAGAGTACTAACTATTGTTTGCATATTTCAATTGAATTTCTCTGATTTATATGTGAAAGAATGCAAACCAGTGATGAGCGCATAAAAAATATTAAGTTTTTTCTTCTCTTTATTCTTAACTTTCAATTTATTCTTGAAAAGCAATGTGAGAATTGAAGTGTAAACTAGAGTAAAATAAGATGTGAACAAAATTTAATTATAATCTTAATAGTGTTACTGTTATTATTGAATTCAATAACACGATGAAAAAATGTAACTCAAAAACAGAATTCTAACAGAATATTAATTAATAAAGAATATTTAATTCATCATTCAATAGAAGACTATAAATGAGAAACTTTTTTGAACTTATGATGAATTTTTATAATTCAGAAAAGAAAGCGATAGGAAAATATTTATATCGTTTATTGAATCAGAAGTTGACTGTTATTATCATATCTTATTATGATATAAAAACAGAGAAAATTTATTTCTGAAGAGAATATAAAAGAATGGCATCGAAATAACTTCTATAAAGAAATCAAATATCAAATGATAATCATCTCGAATAAAAAAGAGAATTTTTCCTTTTGATTCTTTTTCTTATGTCGTCGAAAATTTGTTGACAATGAGAAAAAGCTTATCTTTTTCATGCCTTGTTATGTATGAGATGGTCATCATTATTGAATCTATCGGTTCTCTTCAAATCAAATCAAAGAACTTTTTCTCTAAAACTTATTATCCATTCATGACTTGTTAAAGTCTGAAGAAAAAGGACTAAAAATCAGAAATCGATTTGAAATTTTTTTGGGTGAAAAGATTTTTTCGTTTGAAAAAATGATTGAAACAAATTGTAAACTAAAGGAAAGTTAGAAAAAATGAATTCAATCATTTCTTAAAGACTCATTAATGAAGAATATATAAGAAAAGTTTTCTTTCAATCTCTTCAAAGTGAAGCTCAACTCAAATGAAATAAATAAGAGAATAAAAACCAAAAGAACTTTCAATATTGACATTAGTGTAAAGAAACAGATCTCTTGAGGATTTGTTTAAAAAGAAGGTAATAATTGAAGTCAAATTGCATTAAACATGCACTTAAACTAATAAATTATTCAAAATGTGCTAAAATTTTTGTGAATAGGATTATGTGATAAAAGTATAGGCTGTAAAACATTATAATATTAGGGTATTTACTTCTGGACCCAATTAAGTGATTTAAGAGTCTAAATATAGATTAAAAATGCCTTAATATCGAGAGAGAACTGTTCTCAACTCACAAAACATATGGCTTTTATTATTATTATTGCCAAATATTTACTTTTATTAAGGCTTCTGAATGTTTAATAATTCATTTTAAGGGGTTTTCTGGCCTTTTGTTTTCTAAACAAAGTTTTGGATAAGATTTATGTCTGTTTATAACAAGACTATATTTATGAAATAGTTTTAGAGCAGAATAACTTTTTTCTAAAGTATTTGCAATTGATATGTCATTATTGAGATCAATATAAACTATCGATTGAATTCCTTTCATTGATAAATACATCAAAAAGTATTATATTATTTAAGGACAAATGAAAATTGATATTTAATTGCTATTATATTATGTTTGAAAAACTAGTTCAAAATTTCTTGATGGAGTTCTCAATGAAAAGCAAGAAGAAAAAGTTTTTACTGCCCTTATGAAGAAATCCTTCAATTAATAAACAATAAAATTTATTATTGACTTAAAATGATTGCTCAATTTCAACAAATTCCAATCTAATTTATATATTCTAATTTATCCTCAATATTTTTATGTTTTTCATTTAGGAATTTTTTTTATTAATTACATATTCAATAATTAAACCAAAAAAGATATATATATATTTGAACTAGATTACAAATAATTTCATGCTAAATAAAAAAAATCAAGAATCTATCATAAAAATTACAATAAATTTTTAGTCAGAAATAATTTCTTTTTGTTTAAAGTATGATTTCATTAACTCATAGTAGAGGACAGGACTCGAATCTACAGACAAGATAATAGAGAGAAAGAGAGAAAAGCCCTAAAACATCGCATCTTAGCACAATTTAACAGTCTAAAAATGAAGGCACAAAAACTCTCTCACGAAAAACTTTTTTCCCATCAAAAGCAAAGCTGAGGCATAAGAAGAGAAAAAATATTAACATAGAGAAAATGCATCTGAAAAATAGTGAGGAGAGAGAGAGAGAGAGAGAGAGAGAGAGAGAGAGAGAGAGAGAGAGAGAGAGAGAGAGAGAGAGAGGAGAGAGAAAGAGAGAGACGGGTATATAGTGTGTACTGTACAGCAGTGCTCAATAGCATTGAGACCTCCCTCTGGTTGGTATCACGAAGTCTTCTCAATTCTAGAGCCCTCTGAAACTGCTAAAGTTGAGGAAGTGATTCGTGTCGCCACCAGTTTGTAACTCACGAGTAAGCGCTCATTCAGTGTTAGGTTAGTGTTGAGCTAACTTTGAAGAGAGCAAGAGATGTGAAGCGCTTTCATATATAGTATTAGTTTTCAAAACGTGATTATAATGAATAACGTGAAAAAGTTTTGAGAATTTTTTTGTGTTTGTTTTATAGAATTTTTGAGTTGGATTTTTGGATTAACTCTTGAAAATATTAACCGTTTTTGTCTCAACTGTAAAATTTTTGAAAATAATTGAATTTTTGGATTAATTTTCTCAAGTTGAGTGCAGAGAAAAAGTGTGTTTTGTGTATCTGTTCAGTACTGAAAGCTATGAATTCTTCTGTAATTTTGATAAAATTGTTAATAATTTTTCTTGTAGAGGAAAATATTAAGCAAAAAATTTATTTTTCAGCGCTTTTTTAATACGACAACTTTTATCATTACAACTCTTTATTATGAGATGAAATATGAAAATCTGCTTCTCATGAGAAAAAGTTACATAAAATCATCACTTAATATAACTGGCAAATTGTGAAATGAAACAGAAAAATGCTATAAAAAACTTATTAAGAGGAAAAAGTATTACATCATTAATAAGTCAGAAACTTATAATTTATTATAAATTTATTTATAATTATAATAATTTTGGTCTCTTATAATCATTTGTAGAAACACTAACTATTTGGTCAAAAATTCACATAATTTTTTAACCATTAATTTCGATCACTTGAGAAAAAAATTATTTCTTATCAAATATTTATTATAAGTTTTTTTTGTTTGGAAACTACTATTAATAAGAGTATAATAATGAAAACCTTACGGCAAACTCTTTCCCAATGGATTTTAAACCATAACAAACATCTCGAATGTTTGATTACAGACTCAAATCTGATTGAAATAAATCGGAATTGTTTAAAATCAACTCAATATAGAAAAAACAATTATAATTGTCGTCCAATTTTATCATCAAATACATTGAAATCGATGGCTTTCTCATCATATCTCATCATTTTAAGTGTGATAATACTCGCATCAGCGCCTCATTTTGGTAAGTAATGCCAATTTTACATATCTTCCAGTCTTGCATTCAAAAAATGTTAACCTATGGCCTGTCTAAAAAATGATTGTAAAGTAAAAACTTTAAAAACCGTTTTAATTGAGCCATGATTTGACACTTTTAGAAAAAATTTGCATCTCTTTTTAAAAATTAGTTTATGTTTTATGTAATGCTCATAAAAAAGTGCTTTGCGTTTAATGTTTATCTAGACTTTGCCATTAACCAAAAGCCTATTTTGACTTTCAAAACAAGGCCTTAATTGCATATTAAAATTGATATTTTTCTCGTCTACTGATTTCTTCGTCATTATCTCATTTAGTGAGTGAGTATCTAATTAACATTTTTCTCTTTTTCTTTCCTTCCTATCTATCTCTTATTCCTAACTGTGCTTTAAAAACACCAGTTCTATAAGCCGTTCATTTTACTATTATATGACTAATGCCTATAAAACTACTTAAAGTTTTAAAAAATCGATTTTTTCATTAATTAAATGAAATTATACTGAATAACAGTTTCGGAGGTCATGATAAAAATCGATTTAACTCTACGAATAATAAGAAGCATCACCAAAAAAAGGAGATTATTTGTGACCTAAAAACAAAAGCTTTAAAAATATATTCAGCAGATGTAAAAAAATAACGTTTATTCAACGTATCTAAAGGTCGAAATACTTTTCTAATGTTTTTCTTCTCTCTCTCTCTCTCTCTCTCTCTCTCTCTCTCTCTCTCTCTCTCTGTTTCTCTAACCGTTACTACAAAACCAAATTTTTGTATCTTTTATAAAATCAATAGACCGACAAAACCAACAGATATAAGAATATTCTTTATAAAAGGTTAGGGCTATCGATATGTAAGAAAAAGGTTAAAATAACTTGTAATATAACAATGTAAAGAAAAAACCCCTCATTTTTCACTCAGCGTCTAATTTGCCCACAAATTTGACTCTAAATATGATAGAAAAAAGATTGAACTGAATATTATTTACAATCATTATAAATAATTTTGTTGCCCTCTTTTGTTGTGCATCGTTTCCGATACTTGTAAAATAAATTTTAAGAATGAGTTGAGTATAGTATCAAAAGTAGGGAAGAGTTACAGGAGAGCAGAAAAAACTTGTACCACACCTGATGAGAATGAAGAGCTCGGGTTTTGATGCTTAAGTGATGGGTAATACAGGCTTTTCAAGAATAGGAACAAGTCGTTACCCCTCTCTATAGCAGTTTTTCTCTACTCACTCACTGACTGCTCAAAAATTGTTTATAGCATAAAGTGATTAGCATTAAGTCGATAAGAAGTACCCAAAGGGAAGATGAGCTCTCAGGAAGTTTACAAGTTTAATATACACCCCAAAGCGCTAACCATTTAAAATCTCATACAAGATACATATAAGGCCTAATATGAGTTTTAAACTTGAAAAATATATTTCGGGTTTTAAGTTTAAACCAAAATTTTTTGTACTTTTTTAATCTAATTATTGATTTTTGTCTTAAACTTTTCAAGTCATTGAATATTATATAAAAATATAAGAAAAAAGAAAGATATCATTAGAGATTTTTTCAGAACCACATATTTAGTCGTCTGATGTCTTTCTTGATTTTTCTTTCATTTCTTTGTACACAAAAAGAGACACAAAGAATGAGAGACAGAAAAAAGTCTCTTATAATCAAAGTGTTGAGTAAAGCGAATGAGAGTTTAGGTGAAAAAATAAGAGCAGAAGAAGAAAATTTCTTGACTTATTGAGATCGAAA
Organism: Camisiidae sp.; assembly: GCA_034696325.1. Lineage (NCBI taxonomy): Eukaryota > Metazoa > Arthropoda > Arachnida > Sarcoptiformes > Camisiidae > Camisiidae sp. The sequence goes on along the minus strand of JAQFZT010000007.1, from coordinate 48,239 downwards.
TACTGTAAGTATTTTTGTTCTCTCTTTTCGAGTGTTGAAGAAATAATCACGTCTTGAGTCCAAGTGTACGCTCACTGAATATCCAATGCCTTTAGTATTGCACAAGTTTATACTCAATGATAGGATAGTATTGTTTGAATGATAGGAAAAATTTCTGTCATAGAAAAAAGTTTTACTGTATATTATATTAAAACCTCTTTATTGGTTAAATAAGAGATTTTGCTGAAATTGTAGTTATAGACTATTGTTAATTGAATTGAATTGAATAAGTCATTTTTAAATTAATATGACTTGTAATCAAATCCAAAGCTAATTTTGATTCTGTAAATTTGGACTCATTTTTGTTTGAATTATTCTTGAAATACAGATAAGTCTAGACTGAAAATTAAGTTGAATTTCTTTTAAACGAGAGAAATGATAATGGATTCTAAGTTTTAAGGTTTAAATTACACAAAAACTAATAAGTTTCACATCATATAAACACGAGTTAAAAGTTTTAAGTTTCATAAGTATTGAAGCTTTAAATTACTTAAAATTCTTATAGTTTATTATGATTAAAGATTTAAATTTCATGTCTAGAAAAGTTTTTTCTACTGAATATCTCATTATTCCTATAATAGGAATAATGATTCTTAAAACTCAAGTGTTATTAACACTTATGTGAAGACCAGATCTTTTGAATTCTCAGAAATTAAAGAGAAATTCAAGTGTTTTTAAACATTAGATCTTATCATTTCATTATTGGATTTGAATATTTGAGTAATTTTTGTTAAAATTATTTCTCATTATATAAATTTTGATCAAAAGCTTATTTTGTTAATTATTCATGAAAATAGTTTTTATTATTAAAATTAACCAAAATTTCAAGACATAAAAACTTTAGAATAAGCGAATAAACACAACTGAAATGTATATTAATTGAGAGCTTATTCATAGCATGCTTTTTGAATTGATTCTCATTCATCTTTCAATAAGAATAAAATTAATTTAAATCATATTTAAAAGAATATTATGAAATCTTAATTCAATTTATAATTCAATAATGGGTATGTCATTTAATCCAAAACTTTTTTAAAAGATCTATTTCAATTTGGGTAAAATTTTTTATAACAATATTATAACAAATTTCCTTATTTTCATTATTCAAATAAATTTTGATGAATTTTTCAGAAAAATAAAATAAAAAATAAATTCATGTTTGATACAAAAAATTGAAGTTAACTTTTAAAATGTGAAGTTTTATGACTTTTATCTGAAAAATTTATACTTTATGTATAAAATGTATTCATATTATAAGACCTTATTATTATTCAGTTATGTATTGTTTTAGTTAGAGTTAGAAAAGTGTGTTCTTTTCGAAAATTTCTGTCTAACAAACACAATGACTAAAATTGAGCTGAAATTTGATGCAATAATATATATGCGAAACATATTTTTCTAGCTTTTTTCGAAGAGATAGTGAAAGAGTGGGAGAAAAGTGAGACTTTAGTTGAGGAGAGCCTAAGATAGAGAAAAACATAAAGTATAAGTTAGTAATAGTCTCTAAAATACTGCATATGACAAACATGTCATATAAGTAGAGGAAATATAAGTCAAGACATATTTATGTATATAACTATTTAATGCAAAAAACTTTTATATTTGTTGTGTATCTCATTATACATATTGAATTATATGCTTACTTTGGGAATACAATATTCCTTATATCATATCATATCATATCATATCATATTTCGAAAGATATTTTTCTTATTAGTTTTTATTATAATTTTTGTAATTTTGAGCTTAAATACTAAATATAATACGGAAATAGATTTTTTGAATATGAGAAATTTGAACGAGTGATTTATTTGAATTTGTTTTTTTGTATTTCTCTCGTTTTATTAAATTTTTATTTAAATTTCGAAATCTCATGAATTATTTCCAGTATTTATTTCACTTGAAATTTTTTACAAGAGATTCAGTTGTCCTCAATCGTTTGCTCAAAATAAATCTTCAGATTATAATTACATTAAATGATTTCATAAGCTTATAATATTGTTTGATATTATACAACAGAAGTTTTTGATATTCATTACTGTATATTAGGTAAAAATGAAAGCTTTTAGCTAAAAACTAAACAAAAACCTCTTGTTATGTTTTAAGAAATACGAAACCAAAAACTGAAATAAGCAAAGAATAAAAAGTTTTTCGATTTATTCTCTCATTATTTTTAATAACATTCAGTTGAGAAAAAAAAATCTGTTCACAGAAAAAGTTTTTGTTTTTATCAATCTAAAAGTTCTCATATTGTTCTTCAAAATAAAATCAAATTCTAAAAATCATAAACTTTTCTAATGAACATATTTTAATTTCAATCTCTTGAACACCTGAGATATAAAAACTTTTTGACTCAAGAGAATGAAAACTTTTGAGTCTCATAAAAATTCCATTAATAAGATTTCCTGAAATATGAACACAACTAGAAAGGGAAGTAAAATAGAGAAAAAAGTAAGAAAACTTAACCCAAAATAAATACATAGAAAAATTGTCTAAAAATGTGGAATAGAAAAAAAAATATTTTCACAAATTATGAATCGCGTTAACACATAAACTAACTATTGAACATATATAACACAGTAGTAGAATAAGACCCCCAAGAGATTATTACCACCATCTCTTAGCATCACTACTTCAGTGAATAGAATTTTTATTTTTTACGCTAAAGCGTCAAAAATAAGAGTATTTGGAAAACGAAAAGCTGGGATCATGTTCTGTGATAGATATGAATTTTGCATATTGTGGTTGTGGCCTCAGTTGATCTTTGTTTTTCTAGATAGTTTAATCACTTTTAAGGGACTTCTTTCACTTACATCGTTTTCTACATATTACACACTTCTTATTTAAAAAAATTTACAACTTCTTCATTTTTCTTGAGAATTCATTTTGCTTTGAGAAGCAAAATCAAAATTGAAAGTAAATTTAAATTCAAAATAAAAGTTGGAGCAAATTCTAAAACGTAAAGCACTCAATTTGGCGATTTGTTTAATCTAAAAGTAAAATGAGAATAATTAAAAAAGTAAGCAAATGAGCTAAAATTCAAAGTTAAACAACACCAGCTTTTTCATCTCAAATACTATTGATATCTGCTATAATATTGAGTGTAGGGCTCAACGAAAATATTTTGCCTTATTTTCGACCACTTAATCATTGCAGCTGTTGTACAAAAATCGTGTCTTTAGAAAATCTTTTCTTCTCCGAACACAACTTCGATTTTTCCATTAAATCAGTTTTCGGAAAGTTTTTTAAAGAATTTTTTCTTCTCTTGAAATTGAATATTAATATTTGGTTTACATCTTTAAATCTGAAATAACTATTTCTCTTAAAGTGTATGAAAACTTATATAACTTTTTTGTTGATTTCAATTCAAGATTTCAATTTATTAATAAAAAATTTAGATAAATATCATACATATTAATGTAGTGAACCTGAAATACGATAAATACATTTATCAAGTTTTGATAGTCTTATAATTAATGCATTTTAGATTTTAGGGTTTAATTGATTTTATTGCGAAATCATAACACCATAAATTAAAACAACTTTTTTAAGGTGTGATCCGTTTTATATTTTAATGAGAACCGAAAATTCTATCAATATTTCTTCAGTTTCTAAAACGTCAATCAAAACCTAATCATTAGCCGAGAAAGCCTTCAATTTCCAAATTAGTTTTTAATAGCATGTATTGAACACCAGTTTTTCCCATAATTAAGGTTTAAATGAGTCAATGCATTATGAATACGAGTATTTTAAGAGAAATTGTTTCAAACAATGAAAAAAGTAATTCATTTGAATGAAAAAATAGGGTCAGAGATATAGAGTACAAAGAAGACAGAAAAAGGACTTTTAAACATCATTCGTATTAATCTTAAAAAGTATTGACCTTAAAAGAAATGGTTTATAATCAGAAAGTTTTTTTCTTATCAATGAATTTTTTTTATGAACAGGAAAGAAATATAAAGTTAACAAACTTTCTGATTAGCATTAATAGTAATAATGACCTCTCCATCGCCTACTCTTTTAAAAAGATACGACTTCTTGTCAACCCATAAGACCAAAGTCTAATACCTTTTCTCTATGAGAAAACAAGTCTCATTCTGACACTACCACTATTGGACATGTTGTTTCCTCTGGAGATGGCAAAAGACTGATGTCTTCATTCATAGAAAACCTAAACTTATATAACATACAGAGACTTATAAAAGTCAAGAGAAATTTTCTTCTTCTCCTATCGTTCGAAAGGGAAAATGAGTTTTGTCTCATTTGCTGTATTTCAAGAAATGCCTTTATATACGAAATAAGAACTTATCTTCCACTCTATTCCCCCTACATATGAACCAAATGTCAGTTCGTCTTTTGACTAGTATCTCATTCACTCTCACGCGGATTCATTTACCACATGAACTAAAAAATACTCTCAGCTTTTTTATCAAACAATTCAGTGAAGTGTTATTTAGTCAAACATGCAGTGGTGGTAATATTCAATGTTAGAGAGGGAGGACTTCAATGGTAGAAATGAGAAACACATTGAGCATTAAGAACATGACGCCTCTGTTCCTCATTTTTAGGAATCTGACTGTGAATTTAGGATATTTTCAAGAGGGTTTCTAGTAATGAAAACCGCTTAACGGTTTCATCTGGAGGTCGCTTAAGGTCTCTCTAACTCTCGATCTCTCAATGATTCGATTGCGTTCTCTCTTTGTTGCTGATATGAGTGGTGGCCGATGAGCAGTCTGTGGGCCTAATCAGCTTTGGGTCCCCTTCAAATTTTTTCATAGTTATTCAGCTCCAACTGTGAGAACACTTCTATGTCTTGACTTTCCTAACAATATGTTTTAAATTAACTGAAATTTGTTCTCTTGGCTTAATTTGAAAAGCCATTTAAGAGATAAAGGTATTGGGTTACATCACTTTTATGGCTTTCACTTTTTGTGAAAATATTTGTTCAATAGTGTTCACAAGTTTCCACTATTGACTAAACGAATAACAGATTCTAAAAAAGATAAAACAGATGAAAAAATCTAATGAATCATCAAATTTTTGCATAATTTGAATTAATTTCAAATTTTAAATGATATCCATGTGAAAGATGAATGTTTTAAACATAAATTATGCTTTTCTGTTCTGATTACAACTTGACCTATGAGTCATATATGTTGAAAACTGGGTTTACTTTGACCACATGCTAACCACCCCTTCTTAAAACCAAAGTTAGATAGGATTGAGATGCAATCAATTTAGTTTGAAGTAAAAAAAGGACACAACAAAAAAGGAGTTGAAAGTGTTGACTACATTAAACTAACTATAAGTTCACGGTTAGAGCCAATATGATTAACTTACTATCATTGAAACTATTTCCTATGCCTCAAAATTGTCGCCTTCTATTGCAATAAATCTTTCGATCACAAGCATAATAATAATAAGTTATACTCATAGATAGCTTCTATCTTCTTTTTTATGTACACTTATAAAGATTTAATGTGATTCAACTTGAGGATAGAAAAAGTCATTTAACTTATAAGTGTATTTATAGTGAAAGTTTGACTTTCATTTAGCATTTTCTACTAATTATTAATGATCGAGAAAATGAAAGTCTTGAACGCTTTCTTATATTACTTTTTCACCTAAATGAAAATGTAATTTCTAGACAAATTTCATAACCATATAATCTGAAAATTCTCTTCAAAATACATGTGATTTTGAGAGAAACCTCAAAGTTTATAACCATTTGATCATAAGTTAGGATAAATTATTGGAAATCCTTTTTAATGATTTATTGGGATTTTTTGTGAGAAACAATTTTTATAAAGAAAAAATGACACAAATTCTAGATTTATTTCAATCTATTCTCTCTATCTATTTGTTAAATCTTTTCGTTTTGTTATTTACTTCTCTCTGATTATAAATAATGGGAAAGTTTTGTTTTAACACATCATTCGTCTTATATGTGTCATGAAAATAATTTATAGCAAATATTGTTTTTGTTAAGATATAAGAAAAGGGAAAATAACAAAAAAAATGAAAAAAATTTCAGTAAATTTGAAACGCTTTTGACAAACTCTGTTTTACTTTAGATTGTAATACATTTTAGTTTTTTGAAAGTAAAAACAGTTGACATCTGACGAAAATCACTTCTTATTTATGATCTGTTCCGATAAAAGTCAAGATTTGTTTGAAAATCTGAGAGTTTTTAGTAAATGAATATAATTTTCAATCCTTTCATGAATGTTATGCTTAAGACTTTTTCTAAACCCTATTATCAAAGTTTTTGTACAAATATTTGATTTTGAAAAAGTTCGCATAAAATGAGTCTCAAAAATTTGATTGAAAAATAATTTCAGAGTATTTTTTACAATAGAAAAAATTGTATAAATATTTAAACTTCATTCTCAATCATGACTTTTCAATTATAAGTACAGTATTATTTGGATAAAAGATTGAAAACATGTTTATAACCGGAATCTTCATTACTGTTTATCATATTTTTGAAATTAAATATACATTTCATAGTATAGTATAGTTATTAAATAAAATACTCGTTTTGCAGTTTTTACTGATAATTATTTTTATATAATGCTAAACAAGAAGTTTCTTCTTCTCTTTTTTGATAGTCGTATTCGGAAGGGAAATGGGAGGAGAATAATGAGATATAAATTGTTTAGTTTGCGAGTGTGTGTGCATTAACTGCAGATTTTCTTAATGAAAAAAAGTTATACTATTATAACACAGTATTTCTCTATATACATATCAAAAGCCCACGAATTTTGACTTACCTTTAATGCAAAGGAAAGTCCCTCAAAAAGATAGATCATAGATAAAAATTAATACTTTTAAGGAATATCGAGTTTTTTGTAACAAAATGTTTATTATTTTAAGGAAAGTTTGTTTCATATCCAGAATAGGATACACTTTGTCTTTAAGGCTTTTTCAACAGAACTCAAACTTTTAATTATCAAATTATAATTAAGGACTAATCTTTTACAGATTACTTAACATATATACTGACACTTCCGTATAGTTTATACTCTTAATTGATTAGATTTTTTCCATATTAAGTAATACTTGTCGTATAGTTTAATATTTTTTTGGTTGTTAACAAAAATTAGATAATGAAAAAAATTCATAAAAACTCATAAACAGTCTATACTTTTAAGGTAAAAGCTATTAATTCTTAAAATTGAAGTTCTTTTTATATTTTACAAATCAATACTTTATGTTGAGAAACTACTTGTGATGCAATTTTGCCATCAGTTCATATTATAGTTTAGCGATGAGTCCTACTTGTTCTTCTTGTCTCAAAAAAAGCTATCGTTTAAGAAATTTTTTCCCATCGTTTATAAAATTTTTTTTTATAAATGTGTAATAAACTCGTAAACCCGGGAGCGGGAAAGCAACAGAAATTGCTTGATATCACACTATCTCATATTTTTCTGTCTTATATTTATTTCTCATTCTTCTATCGATCTTAAAAAAATTTGTTAAGTTATTGAGTATTAAATGTCTTCTTTTACTATTAGATATTTTATAAAAAAATTTTAAATTTTAGGGGACATTAAACTCGCGAAAGTAATAAATTTTCAGTAATAAAAACAGATTCTAGTAATCATATGATTCTTGTAATTTATTTGTTTTTAAAGATAATTTTCATGAAAGATATCTTGAATTTAAAATTAAGCATAAATTTCGGAATTGCTTTTTTGATTTACAAATCAATTCATTCACAAATTTTTTAAAACTCTAGCTGTGTCTCAGCCAACCAGATAAATACATTAGATTTTTTTGAGAAAGCAATAAATTAGTTGACAAAACATTGAATAATTTTAAGATCACTTTACAGAAAAAAGATCTTGATTTTTTCATTTATATCTTATTTCGCTTGAAAAATATATTCTCCAAAAATAAGATATAAAATCCGCCTCAAACTATACCCCAGAAACACGACAGTCCAAAATGGTATTGCGTGAGTGTTTCATATATTATTTTGATCGTTACTCTCCATCCGATTACTCGTATGAATAGTGAATGTAAATCTATTTCTACCATAAACTCGAGAACCTATTCCTCAAAATCAAAGTTAAGCGTAAACTCCTATCAAGAAAAAAGTGATCCTAAAAACACTGTGCGTTTCATGCATTTTGATTTGATTTTCGCTCTCAATCTAATACTCTTTTACCTTATCTATCAAACCAAACAGGAAAAAAACTACCACTACTTCAAAAACAACTACTCTTTTTCTGCATAGAAAAAACCTTCAATAAATATTATACAGAGCACAAAAATCACATTAAATCAAATTTCTATTTATTCCCCAAAAATTTTACTCTCAATATCGAAATTTTTTTGTATCGGGTTTAAGCGAATGGCTCAGTACTCAATTCAATACTTTTATGCTTTCCTTGTTTTTAAGTTATTTCTTAGCCTAACGCCAAATGTTTTACTTCTCGACTATACGGGTATTGTTTATAACATTAAAACTCATTAGAAAATTGTTCCCTTATTTTGTTAGACTTGGAATATATATAAAAGTTATACTTATATATAGACTCCAAACACAAAACATAGGGCGAAAACTTTTTCTGATAAATACAGCTGTTTCTGTTTACATGCGTCTAATTTGTTGCCTATGAAAAAGCTATAGATATTTCACAAGTTTTTGCTCTCCCGTTGAGAAAAGACTGCGAAAAATACTAGTATAGTCTGAAAAATACGAGATAGAAATTCAATAATAATTCTCTCATTTCTATCTCTATTTATAAGTAAGAAAACATGATAATTATTGACCGATTAAGAAAAAGTTTATCTACTTTTTCCCTATCTTTTCAAATATTGATTAACTTCTAAAAAGAGAAATTCTATTCAATAGTTTAGTTTTTTAATACTTGAGATTCGATCGAGTTTTAAGTATTTCATTTCTCCTTTCCTTTCATTTCTTTGATTCTTTTGTTTTAATTGAATGAATAGTTGATAAGTATTTTATTCTAAAGTATTGTTTTCTATTCCATTATAAGACTTGTACATCTGTTGTCAAAGCATAGAAAACAAAATATTTATACAATTTTAATTGTATTTGTTTTTCTAATTGAATAGAATCTAATTAACAACAAATGAACTTTCAAAAATTAAATGAAAAGTTCAATTTAATTTACTGAAAATCTTATTATTTTTGAGCCAATGAAGAAGAAAAACAATTTTGGGCAAATTTAATTTTATTGAAACATCAAAAATACATGACTCCTTAACTTTAAGATCGTTTCTAAACCTTTATTAAGAACTAAAATCCATATTCAGTTCATAAATTTCAATTGATATCAAGTTTAAGATCTTAATATCCATTCTCTTTATTTTTGATAACATTATATAATGGTTATTCTCTATATTATATATTCAGGTAATTTTCAAATAGATTTTAAAGCCAAAAAGGAAAACCCCTTCTTTGGGGGAAAAAATTGTATAAATATCTAGAAAGAAAAAATATAGAATAACTATCACTTTCTCTTATAAAATAGCCAAATAATGTTCAGTATTAATAGAGTTTATGTTATGTTATTCTTTCGTTTTTGAGTCGTCAGCAGAATTGATGAAAAAGTAATGCTTTAAAACAATTGTAAGCGTTTGACTGAGAAATTGTAAGAAATATATATCAAGCTTAAGCTGAAATGCTTTGATTTTTTAGAATAACAGCATCAACAAAACTGGAATCGTATGTATTTCTAAAATTCTTGACAATTTGATACCCAAGTAATGTGTCATATCATGAAAAATATGCATAAGAAAAAAAGGTTTATATAAAGTTTCTAAGAACCAGTTTACTCGATATGCATATGAAACATAAGAAATTTGCTGTATAGTTTCATTTATTATTATGAATCAGTTCCCAAGTAATTCATGAATTTTTTTTATCAAAAAATAGCTTTTTAATAGATAATAATTCCTGAAAATATTGATTATAATTTACTTTTACTGATCGAGCATTCAAGTAATTGCTGCTTATTCACTGAATTCAAGTTGATTTGAAGCTAGAACTTATTATTTGAAAACATTATTCCTTCAATTCTCAAGTTATCAGAGTCTGAATTGAAAACATTTCTTTGAGTACACTTTTCAGCGCTTACTATACATATAAATTCCCAATCGCTTTATACCATCGATCAGTGGTGGGCAATAAAATAAATGATTCACAGAACCCATAAATGCAATGAAGATTTTCAACAGCAGTTTTTCGACTTTTTATATAAAAAATATATAAGAAAATTGAACTAAAAAGGCTTTAAAAGATTTGGAGTATGGAAAAAATGTTTTTTAGGGTATGTTTTGTTAAATACTATATATAAAGTCTGAATCGTTATGTATGTGATTTTGATTTCCATTCAATAGTTTTTTCTTGAGCTCTTTATTGTAAAGAAAGTTAATGCACTTCTCATGAAATTACAGATTGAAAGAAAATATTTTTTCCCTGAAGTTAATAATAATTTGCTATTTTTCGAAGAGTCATAAGAATTTCACTCTCTTATTGTGAAAATTGATTTAAAACTATTTGTAAAAGAAGCGAAAGAATTATAAAAGAATACAATTTTCTAAAGTAAATTTCTATAAGAATAAAGTTCCAAAAATTCGATTCCGGATATAATAAGAACTCTTATTGAAAATCTATTTTTCAATAAATCACTAAATAAGTTAAGGAAGAAATCAGCCAATCCTTAAACCCACAGATAATCGATTGATTGAAAAGAGGATTTGTTTGATGTTAAGAGCCTTTTCAATACGATTAATACGATTTTGTGAGGAAAGAAGTATAACATTCAAAGGGGTTGTAATTTTTAAGTTTTCTTTTCCTAAGCTATAATAATGTTCATCATATCGAAAGGGAATCGTATTTCAAACATAAGGGAAGCGAATAAAAAATATTCTTCGATACAAGAATATCATAAGTGGATCAAAACACTTGATTTAAAGCTTTAAAACGATTTATTTTTCCTACTCTTAAAACCAAGTGAACAAAAATGAGAAGTGAAAAAAATCCTTATAGAGTAGTGAAGAATAAGAGCAGAGCTAAAAATAGATATTCCGGATATGAGACAAACTGTCATTTCTTTCAGGAATGTGTTCCACAGTTTTTATTTCAATGATAATCAATAAAACAAATTCTGTTATCGTTAAAAACCTTTATAAAAAATCGCTTATACGAAAAAATTTAAATTTTCAGAAAATTCTTTTAAAAAAGAAAATTCCGATAAAAAAGCTGTATAAAAAAGAGCAAAAATTCTTAGTCTGATTATAGCTATTATTCCTATCGAATAATTTATATATTCTTTTATTTATAGCATAGCTTTAGGTTAAACGAGAAACGATCAGACCTTTGGAAAAAAGTTTATAATAAATGAACAGAAAAAGTGTTATCCAATAATTTTTCCTGAATAGTATCATATTTTTCACGCTATTCATAATACTTATCATATCCGTAAGGTTTTCAATGATTGTTTCCTCTAAAATATTAACAGTTATTACATTCACATTGAAAAAACTTGATATCATATAGAGTAAGAGAATATAAAGAACATCATCACAATTGTGAGTCATATACGTAGGAAAAAAAATTTGAGGAAATGTTTTGAGCGGACTGTTAAAGGGGAACAAGAAGTGTTACTAACGATAGATATTTCCTATTGAGCCATAAATACTCGATCGGATCAAATTGAATATAAATATATATCTATTCTGTATTGTGAGCAAAATTGAATCAACACTAAGAATATAATGGATAATTAAGAGTAGAAATAGATCACAATATAATATAATTCATTTAAAAATAAGTATATAACAAAAAAAATCCCATCATTTCAAAAAAGAATAATAATACACTCTTTTCTTTTGCTGTCTGTTTAGGGAATAATTTCCAATATATTTACAGCAATTCTATTGACCAGAATTTTACAAATTTTTCAACTTGTATTTAAGATTTTTTTTCTACTTTAGCTTCAATTCTGTGATGAATAACAAACAAATATTCACTAAAAATAACATTAAGTGTGAAAATGAATGAAATATTTTTTCTATATCACTTTGAAAACAGTGCTAAATATTTTGAGCTTAGAATCAAGTAATCTTTGCCTTTTTATACACATATACAACAACATATTCAAGTTTTTTGGGTATATAACTATATATGTATAGCATATCTATTCCTATACTGTATTGCATAATGCGGTGGCATATGCTTTAAATATTGATTAGCCATTCGTTTTACTTTAAGCTCATGTTGGATGTTGTTATGCTTCAGAACTCGAAAAAAAAAATTGTTCATATATAAATCTCGCTTCTCTCAACTGAATATTCTACTTGGAATCCTGTTTCCAAAATGCTCTGTTTTTTTTGTATATTTGTTGTTGTTGTCCGACTGCTGTCGAATGCTTATAGAATTTTTTCTGTTGGCGAAAATTCAATTTTGCCTCTCTTGATAAAAGTGTTCGGACATGTATTTGGATTGATCTTTTCTATTGGCTTATTCTTATAGGATTAAATAGAATCTGATTTTCAAGAATTAAATTTTTTGCTTCTTTTGAAATATTTATAGCAACAGAATTTTGTCCATTTTTCTACTTTATAAATAAGTTTAAATCTAAAATAGAATATTTTCCAAATGACAACTGAATTCTCAGAGTTATCATGACTTGAATTATAAAAACTTTCCCTTTGTTTTAACAAGTATTTAAACTTTAAAATATTAATCAATTACATACTAAATTTTCTGCAATTATTTGATATTTTAGTAAAAAATTATATAAGAGTCGAATGCTTTCTTTATTATAAAGATTAAAAAATAAGTTTATTTCAATTTTTCATTAAAAATCCAGTTAAACATTGAGTTTTTGAAGGATTTTCTGATAAAATTTCTTATTTCCTGCTGAAGATTAGAGTATTTGGTAGTGTTTTAGGCATTGAATTGCGAAAAATAAGGAACATTATCTCATAAAAGACATGCATAAAATCCTATATAAACTACTTTTCGATACGTCAAGTTTCGAAATTTATATGAGAAAAAGAGGTTAAGCATTAAATTCCCAAAATTATCAAATTTTGATATCTATAGCGTTTGTTATATAACGTAAAGCTTGAATTCAAATATATTTTGAAACTTTTTTCTGTTTGAGTAAAAGCTTATTTGTCATGATATTAACTGTAAATATAGTGAAGAATGAGAATATTCTGTACTTTATTCTGGAAAATAATTATATTATAACTCAATGTCAGTATTGAATAATAAAAGTTTATGACATTTATTGAACTCATGTATTAAGTCTCTATTGAAAGTGAATATAATATTTTTTTCTAATTATAATATCAACCAATAGTTTGTATTGAAATTATTGTGTTTAACAACAGAATAGAAAATCATATGAAAAGAAATTTATGAATATCTATCAAACACAGCATAAGGTTAGACACGAGCCATCACTTTGAATACTATTGTATTGTAAGACAACTAATTTTTTTTATAAGTGTGTTCACTACTGAAAAGGTTAGGCTTAAGAAAAAACGAGTAGTTAAAAATGTGATTCTACACATAAGCTTTACGAAAGAATTGAATCACAATTTTCTATTTTCTAATTTATGATGTATTATATGTTGAGTTATGTTTTCTTCTCTCTTTTGAAGCTCAATAAAAATCTAAATATTTTTTATGTATTTGTTTTTCTCATGAGGTTTTGTTACTAACCAGAAGTGGTAGAGAAAAGCACTTTTTCCTAATACTAGTCCACAAACACACCCATCGAGTGGTGTTTTGATTGGAAACACTAATTAATCATTGAATGAAAAGTTCATGTTATCAGAAAAACATTTTTTGTGAACATTTGTATTAATCTTTCCAAACTATGAAACTCGAGATATTTGTTTAGCAGTTGTACTAAATATCAAATTTAGGAAATTTAGCATAAAGTTTATGAACGAAAATGATATCTTGATTACGAAAAAACATTTCTTTTTTTGTTTTCCTATTCATTGTTTTTGTATAATATATGAAAAGTTGAGAAAATGGTGTTCAACTTTAATTATAATGAAAACGAATTATCATTCATATAATATATTGCTTGAAGTTCTTTTCTCAAAGAATTATATAATAAGTCTTTTGATATTTTTTCAGCAAAAAAACGAATGATATATTTTTATGGCTGAACACAGAGAACAGAATATTCGCTTCTGAAAGGACAATGTTTTCTCTATATAGATAAACATTTATCACTTCTTCCACTTTTATTACCTAAAAATCTTTTTTAATACAAGTTATAAATTATAAATGAATATCAATATTATATAGTAATAACCCATTACTGAAAAAATTTTTATTATTAAATAAAACAATATATACTTTTAGAGAAAAAAAACATTATTTCGCCCAAAATGTTATTAATAATTTAAATTATTATTACATAATATTTTTCTCATCCTTTACTAGAATGTCATTACTCTCACACTCAGAGCTTGACAGCAAAAAAATTCTCTATCATAAAAATAATAAATATTTCTCAACGAATATTCTGTCTATTACTTACTATTCATTTTCATTAGCATAATGTTTATGTGAAAGACAGCTAAAAATTAATAATAAATCGACTTTTTAAATCTCGATTTATGCCATTAAACAGAATAATAATTTCTAGATTTTATTAACTAAAGAATTTTTTTAAGAAAGAATTTTCAGTGTTATAAATAGTTGGAACTTTTTTAATGTTTTTATCAGAATATTCTGCATCAATTAGAATGATAGGCAAAATAAATGAAAATTATACCCTGATTTTTATGTTGTCTTAATTAGATTTTTAGTTTTGAAAAACAAAATCTCTATTTTTCTGAGTCAATTAACGCCCAACTGATGTATAGTATGGGAGAGAAAAACAAAATTAACTGTAAATATGAATTAGTTTCAAAAAGAACTGCTTTTTATTTATAGTCTGAAGCGCAAAATGAGTGAAGAATTTTTTTCATGACTTACGCCCGCATTTCATACTTGTTTTGAATTTTGTATTTTAATGCATGAAAAAGTTGTGATGAATTTTAGTTTCAGCCCATTTTTGTCACTCTATTTTGTTAACTTCATTCTTATTTATAGGGGATTTTAGTTGCAAAATATGGTTAACTAATAGTTTGCATAACAAGAAAAATTTTCAGACATTGAAAAAAATAATTGTATTTTGAGTTCAATGACAATCATGTTTATGAAAGTTATTAAAAAAGAAAAGACTTTTCTAAACATCAAACTTAAAAAGTACAGAAAAGATGAGAAAATTATGATCTTATGCATGATTACTATTCATCAAAACAATTACCGGCTATTATTAAAATTAAACCCTCTTTTCGAACACTGTCTCTCATAGTCTGAAGTAATGTTTAGTTATTGTACATAAACTTTTATTCCTAAAGTTCACATTCATCGCTAGTTTCTCATCATCAGAAACCCTCATTAGAGAGCATCACAAAAACACAACAACAACGACAATAACAATTTATTTCAAACATCCTCTTTATATAGCATGTAAAGTGAAGTCTATATTAAACTTAAGCATTATATTCACTTGTGATATGTATTTCATAGCATCCAAACAACTAATAAACCCAAAAATCCACACCTTCTTCCTGTGGATTCGATGCGAACCACTTTTTTCTCTTCTTCTCCTTTAAACTTACATGACTTGAGGTTATCTTAAACATTATTACAAAACCCCTACAGACTATTCTAGATAATAGTTATGACCAGAAAATTTACATTTAAATATACATTTTTTGTATGCCCTAAAAATTTACGTAATTATTTCAAACCTGATTAATGATTTTTTTATTTCGATATTTATTATAGTCTTCAACAAGAATTGCTTTTTGCTATAAATCTTTTAAAAAAAAGTGTTTTTAGGGTTTGATATCTGAATATTAGAATATTATTGAGCTATAAATCAGGTCTGAATTTATCAGAAGTCAGCGCGAAATAAGTGTCTTAAAGCAATTATTAGAGATTTTAAATGAAGTTTTACTGTAATATTGGAGTTATAACTTGTTTACAGGAAATCAAATGACACTAAAGCTTGTGATAGAAATATATAAAAAGAAAACCTATCCTTTTATTTTATTTCCCATAAATATAGATTTTCAATTTACTCATCCATTTGCGAAAATTTATCATTCAATTTATTTTTTCTAATATAACTTCTTCTTTTCAAACTTCTACTCAATCCTAACATATATTTCTTGCGAAATAAAATTAATCGATGAAAACAAATACAAGTATATATTAACTAGAATTTATCATTCATGCAAAAAGTAAGGGTAGAAAATACGAAATGAAAACTTTTCCTCTATAGATATGCTAAAAGTGTAGCACATCTGAAGCGAGACAAATAAATAAGAAGCAATTTTAAGCTATATTTACGAGATTTTTAACTAATAATAATAGAGATAATCAAATGAATAATTTTGTTGTCAATTCATTAAGACTTAAAGCAAGAACTTTATAATAGATTTATATCATGTGCTTTTTCTTTCTTTTTTTATAATTCAAACAGAAGTTTTTCTCCCTAAAGATTAATGTCTAAACATAATAAACATTTAACTTATATTTTTTCTGCCCCTCTCTTTCCCTCCTTCCCTCTCTCTCTCTCTCTCTCTCTCTCTCTCTCTCTCTCTCTCTCTCTTCTCGACCCCTATCATAATGAATTTCAGGTTTATATTCAGGAGCAAAAATTATACTTGAAAAGTAAGATAGAAATTAAATCTATTGGTTGTTGTGATGAGACTTGATTTGAGAGCCGAGTCGCAAAAATGGTAGCTCTAGAAAAGCAGTCAATTTCTTTAATGATCAATCCCTCGAGCGGTTAATTCTCATTCTCTCTCAAAAAAAACTATTCTATAAGACAGTAAGAGATAGAGAACAAGACAGGTATTAAAGTGAAAGAAAATGAAAAATATATTCATTAAGAAAATAACATTTATAAAGTAAAGATTAAGGCTTTGGTTATAAATATTTAAACAATTTTTTTATGCTAATTTTATTCCAGAGTTTGTATTTCTTTAACTCTGATTTTTAATTCAGTTTCTTTTTTAGGATTTCTGTGGGTTTTATGCTTTTAATCTGATTCCTGAATAAAAAGGTCTTTGAGATTAAGTCTGATTTCAGTCATAAATTGCTTGAAGTCATTGAGAGAAAAAATTCTTAATTACAGAGAAATCTAATAAATCTTTTGCGATAACAAACTTTTCTCAAAATTATTCATTCAATTTGTATTGAATTCAAGAAATAAGTCGTTGTTTTTGTTGAGAAACTTTTAACTATAATCTTAAATCTTAAAAATCTGAGAAATCTTAAAATTATTTTATTTCAATCTTTTAAGTATTTTGTATTTATAAAAAAGAATATTTTTATCGATAAAAATTTTTTTGGAAAATAAAGTGATAATTATTTTTACCTAAAAAGAAATTTATCTTATATTGACTGAAAGGCAGATTTTTTTTTATCTAAATGAAAATATTTCGGCCGATGAACTAATAGTATGAAAAATGAGAGAAAATTAGTTTTGAAAATGAGAAGCATTTGAGTAATAAAAATATTAAGATATTATCAATAGAAAAAATTATTATCGGTTCTCATATTATTGCTATTATTCAAGAGAAAAATATTTATCCACAAAAATAATTCGAAAAATTCAAATATTTTTCTCGCAAATAACTATTGAAAAGAATATAAAGAAAGTTATTCAGTAGTAAAAAGTTGAGAAATTTGTCGAAAATTTTTATTTTCCCTATAATTCTAGTTAAAAAAGTTATGTCGTTATCGTTATTAAAGTCCAGAAGCAGTCCGTTTAGTAATCTCTAAAGACATTTTCAAGTTTTCTTCTTAAGAACAAACTCTTAACAGCTTCTGATATATAATATAAAAGTTTAAATATTTCTTAAGTAGTTTTACCTACTGTTCAACTGCTACTACTATTAAGGGCTAAGAACTAGAGACTAATTATATGGGTCGTAGTCCTCACACAAAGTCTTATATATAGTACAGCATAAGATAGAAAACCATAAATGAAAAAAGAGGAGAAGAAGTCAGATATGAGATGAGAAAAAGTAAGAGAAGAGAAAATCTAAGGTAAACCTTCTAAGAGCTAATGTTTTAAATGGGTTGCTTCAGGCTCTTAACGGCCTTCGACCTGAAAACGTGAAACTGCTCTGAATTCAAAGTCAAGAGAAAACTTTTTTTCTCTTCTTTGCTCTCTTTTACATAACATGTATAATAGAATCTGAGCTATTGGTGTGTGTGTTGTGTAACTAAACTATAACAAGAACTACCAAATAGAGAGACCCGTAATAGATAGGTCTTTAATCTATAGGAACCATCTCTTCATGAAAACCTTAAGACATTCATTCAAATGATGCGCTTTACAGCTCATTCTTAACTAGATTTTTTTCTCATAAGTCCTGAGGAGACAGTCTTTGAAAACTTCTTAAATTTCGAAAAACGTGCGAATAGTCAAGTCATTTACCAAATGCTCATTTATTAATTCTCAGCCAATACTTATTTTTCAAGTTTAAAACTTGTTTTTTCTATCTCTGTCTCAACATTTGATTAGTCATTCATTTTTTCTCAAGAAAGTTTCTGATTATTAGTTAATAAAAGTTTTTGATTGGTTTGGATTTTTCAGATTTCTTTAAGCGATAAATTGTTGAACAATAAAAATACGATAAAAATAAAGAACTTTATCATCATTTATGAGTTGTTTCAGTTTTTATGACTTCTTTTTAATATTAGTCAATAAAATGTGATTAAGAATAATCTTCTTTAATCCTTATTTAAAATATGTGAAATGTTTCATACATTGAAACTGTTTGTGTTTTTTTATGATCTCAAAAATGAATTAATGATTAATAATGAATTCAATGTGATTTTCCTCTTTTATAAGTATTTAATAACAGAGCTTTTCTTCTTTTTCTTTCCTAAAAAATAATATTTTAATACAACTAATATTTTATCATAAAAATCGAGAAGAAATTTTGTTAATTAACACATATTAAACGGAAAATTATACATAAAGTTCTATATTAAACACTAGAAACCTAAATAAAAGATCGTTTTGAAATTCAAATTTAATGATCCAAAAAATATGTAAATCTCTTATTTGAAGGGATAATTTGATGTGGGCTTCAAAAAAGGAGAGCTATTATTATTTCTTTTTTCTATCGTTTCACAACTTCTTGTTTCTCGAATTAACTCTAGACTTGAGTTTACTCTAAGAAAAAATAAATTTTATTTCTCAAACACTACTTTTCAACAAACTTATTATAATTTATAATTGATATGAGCGTAGGTTTGAGTGTTAATTTTGAATTATAAAACATACTCTTATTATTGTTTGCTTTTTTATTAACACAATTACTGGAAAAAGTTTCATTAAGAAAAAACAAAATCAATCTAAAATTTTACTGTTTTTCAGCAAAATTCATATTAAATCTAATTCATAGTTCAATTGCTATTAAATTGTGATTTTTTTCAATGGTTTATGACTTTTATGTTAACCTAATAAATAAAATTGGGATCGACTTAAAGAAAAGCTATTATGTAATCAAATACTAGAAATCCATTAAAAAATGTTTTTACTAAATAAGTATTACAAAAAATAAGGACAGAATCGAAAAAAATTAATATAATTCGTGATCATATGAATCATATTTTTTTGGCTAAGCTTTATGAATAACTCCACAAATTGAATGTATGCACATATATGTATAGGTAATGATAATAATAATAAGGGCTTTACATACAAACACAGAGAATAAGAGCCACTGATATCATCAGAAATCATCAAAAAATAATAGACACGAACTTAACCTATTCGCGAGTCTGCGAATGGAGTTTAAACTTGTAGAAAAAGTCCAACAAAAAAGCTCAGCTCATTCACGAACTCGCACTATCATCATAATCATCATCATAACACTCATGATCATCAATCGGCATAAAAACCGATTTTATAGTTCAAAATCTCAAAAACCCATATAAGAGATGACCAGAAAAAAAATTAAAAATATATACAGACGTGAAAAAAATTCGGGCAATAATAGATGGATAGTATGAAAAAATTCAATAATAGCCATAACTAAACAAATGGCTCTGAAGCGGAAAAATTTTCTGCTCATTATTATATGAGTTTTTTTTATACCGCACACATTTCGTCAAACAGTGTTCCCCTATTTTTTAAATCTTATTAAAATAGGGGGCAATTTGTTTGCTATGGAGTTTGATCTTTAATTTTCTATTTCTTGCTCTTCATAAGTGTATGAAAATTAAAGATCAAATTGTATATTCCCTTTAAGGCAGAATAGTTTAAGGGCTTGATTGTGGGTAGAGTGCAATTCGTGATAAAGTTCATGCGGATGCAAATTATTATTTTTTCTCTTTTGAGGTCTACCACCATATGGGCTAAAATACGAACTAAAGCTGCCATAAATATGCAAAATCTTATGTAACAACTTATATATAAAACTACTTTCTAGCTATAATTGAAGCTCAGATTTTTTTGAGGGCCAAACACACCACTACTTGGAAAAGTCGTGTCGTGCATGACTTTTATGAAGATAGTCTACGGTTCTAAAAAACTTCATTATCTAATGCGCATATTTTTCCTCCTGTTGTGCAAATTGGCTGCTCATAAAACCTCTTTATCTTTTGTAAAATTTGAATTTATTTTCGTTGTAAAGGTTTCCCAAAATACTTGTTTATCACTTTATATCCTCTTATAGTGATAATAAAATTTAATTTATTGATATATATATATATCTATAAGTTATTTTATATAACTGTAAAAAGTCATGTGAATAGGGATTATGTAAATGAGCATAAATTTCAAGTTAAAACATTTCCTAATTCTGTTAAATTTATGCATAAATATTTTCATCTATTTATTTGTTTTTTCATTTCCGTGAAAAGAAGTTTCGAACAACTTTTTTTAACTGAACTTTAAAAATTTTGTAAAAATCCTGAATTCTAAACCTAATAAACAAAAACTGAGTTAAAGAAAAGAGAAATAATGAAATTTACATATATTTAACTCTCAACTTAAGAAATATATCATAAGAATTAAATTTGAGAAAAAAATAGAGACACAGATTCGTATTAATAAAGTCTAAAATGAATAAAGAGATTGAGGAAGAAGTTGAAGGAAAAGCAAAATTATAATAGAGTTTTCTCTGAAGAGAAGAACTTGTCTCTTAATTTTTTTTTATTACATATCAAGAGAAATGTTTTTCTTCCGTATTTAATCAAAATTAAGTCAGCTTTTGTTCAAACAAATTGCTTATAATATAAGAGACTTGAGGAAAATATAAGGAATAAAAGAATAAAAAAAATTTCAAAGATAGTAAAGAAAAACTTTTTTACTCAACACTTGTTTTATACTTAAATGAAACATTTGAGGCGAAAATAATTTAATTTTCTCTAAAATATAAGCATGAATAACATCTGCTGAGCACTCGAGAGCCCTCTCTATCGATAGGAATATTAAGATATTCCACCTTTTCTTGAGCTCACGAGAATAGGTTAGGAAAACCTTTTCAGATGAGAGCGAATGAAATATTAAGAAAACTTTATTCAAGCGTATCGTTTATGCCATGAAAAACTGTTCGCTTCTTAAGTAGCACTAAAGCTATACTTCTGTTTAGTTCAAAGTTAATTAAAAATAACAAGTAATGTATAGGTATTAATATATTTCAGTCTCTATTCTCTTTAGAGAAAAAAATTAAATAAGTTTCTCAACTCCTATTATAGGATCTAATGATAAAACAAGTTATTATTATATAACAAAATAGGGATAAAGTTATTATTGAAAAATATGAGTTCAATATAATCTTTTTTTATATTTCGTGTAATCGAAAATCTTCTTAACTATTATTAGAAAACTATAGAAAGTATTTATGCCTTTCATTGAAAACCTAAAATTTTTCATAAATAATAATATAGTTTAATCTGAAAATAAAAGAAATATATATTTAAAACATCATATTATGTGACAAAACAATCACTTTATTAAATAAAGTTTTGCTGAAAAATTAGTTGAATGAAAATGAAAGTTGAGATAAAATTATTAGTTTTCATAATAATGAAGAGTATCTGAAAAGAGAGGTTAATCTAACAGTTTTGTCGCATGAGTTACTTCTGAATCCAAGACTAACTTTTAATAATAATTGCAATCTCTCTCTCTCTCTCTCTCTCTCTCTCTCTCCCCTCTCTCTCTCTCTCTCTCTCTCTCTCTCTCTCTCTCTTTCTCTTTGACACACACACACTGTCTCTCATCTGATGCTTAGTCTATTCTCTCTTTTGTCTAACTTAACGGCCATATCATTGTATATATGATGAGAATTTGATTCTTAAAACGACATCATAAGCATCACTACTAATACTCTATCTCTTATTCTCAGGACTTTTGCCTCTCTTATACTAAACACGAGAACAAGAGAGACCGCAAATGACTTTTAAGCTCATATGAGACTAAAATCCTTAACTTGATTATAAGTCCGGCAAAAAAATTTACTATTTTCAAGAGCTGATACATTATATAATTATTTTTGGTTTAGAAATAAATTCTCTGTTTCTCTATTAGAATGAGATCTAATTTTAATTGTGAGGCATTTTGAAAAAGTTTATGTTCTAGTCTTTTTGAATTGTTGTAAGATTTGTAATGTTTTACTGCTCTTCCAAAAAAACTTTAATTAGATTAGAATTTAGATAAAAATGTAGATCATTTTTCTTAATTAAGTGAAATAACGTAACATAGTTTCTACTCTACTGTTGTCTTGAAAAAGTTGTCTCTTTTTTATAAATTGCTTTTTGGGCACAAATGTATAATTAAGTGAAAAAACAAATTATTTAAACTATAGTTTAGGAAAATTTCTTTCACAGATAACTCAATTCTCATTCTTTTCAGTTGAATTCAGATTACATTATTTGACTAAAACTCGGATATAAATTAAAATTTTTATTTTTTTGAACAGTGGGTTTAACGAGTTTAAAGTTTCGTACTTTCTGTCCGTTAATTTCTCTAAAGATTTACTTAAATTTAAAAAAGCTTGAATTTCAATATTACAGTTGTTGCGAAAATTACAAAAAGTATAATTTGCACGTCTTTTATTATTTGGATTAATCATTCATTAACAATCACAGAGTGATACTGAGTTAGTCTTGTTTAATATAATATCAATAAAGAAGAAAAAGAGTTTTCCAAAGATAGTTCTGTGAATAGAGTGCTTTTCCTAAGGAGGAAATCAATTATTTAATTATAATGTTTGAAGAAATACAATAAGAAACTAAATTATCTTTAAAAGTAATAATGTATTTAAATTTTTAATGAAAGTTTACTAAACTCTTATCCTTCAATTTCATTCTCACTGATCGAAAGAATCCTTGAAATGTATTATATAAATAATGAAAAGAGGGTCTGAAAGTTCAGAAATCATGCAAACATTTGGATTCACAGAATCTATGCCTATATAAACTTCACATCATCCCTATGTGTGTTTGCACGCATCGATTGCATAACAGCGGAAATGGGAATGAAGTACAGGTTTTACTACATTGAGAGAAAATCTTCTCTTAATAAGTGGTCGTTCATCAAAATGCATAATAATGAAAATTCAGTGTTTTTAAATTGTGGGACTTATTATTATTACTGCTTAGTATGTGAGCAATAAGAAGGATAAATATAAAAAATATATAGCTATGACTATTTTAGAGGCTGAGAGACAGTAGAGGAGTATCACAACCGGTTATGTTTGTTATGTAAAAAAATTTCTTTAGTTAATTATGAGTTGATAGTTAAAAAGTAGTCAAAAGAAGTAGCTGTTTTTGAGTGGTATGTTTAGCTTTACCTTATATTTAGCTAACTTGATGAGTGAATTAAGGAATTTTCGTAGACTTTTAATTTAAAATTGAACTTTTGGTTTTGTAATTATGACAAACGGCAAATAAGATTTTTGATATTTTTAAAATGCCTCGAATGAGAAAATTTTAATAATTTTGATTATTATTCATTAAATAAAGTAACGAAAGTTTCAAAGATCAAGAACTTAAT
Source organism: Camisiidae sp. (assembly GCA_034696325.1). NCBI lineage: Eukaryota > Metazoa > Arthropoda > Arachnida > Sarcoptiformes > Camisiidae > Camisiidae sp. Next base: position 24,108 of record JAQFZT010000007.1, on the reverse strand, counting down.
TAATAAAACTAAAATTGGATTTCATAGTGAAATTAACATTATTCAAATTTGATTCTCAAGTCCATGAATTTAATAATCAGCTTAATTAATGGTTGAAATTAAATTTAATAAGACTTAATGCTCTTGATAAGAATCCACCAAAAATAAAGAGCTTAAGTTCATTAGACTTGATGTTAGAGTGTACTAAATAATGGTTATGCATGTCTAGTGGGCAACTTCTTTTACTTTCTTTTTCGTGGGAAAGAGTCTCACTTTCTCAAAGATGTATCTCTAATAAAAAGAAAGATGAAGCACAGAATCTAGCAAAGCTGCCACATATAAGAAGGGCGTAAGTGCTATGTTTGAGTAGGTACCAGTTACACTATTCTTATTATAGCTTATTCATAATATATATGAAGAGATGGGGGAATGAAATAAAGGACTCCTATTTTACAGGCCTTTTTATTTGATTCCCGTCTCTGCTTTGGCTCATTGACCGCCAACTACTGTTCGTCTATGATCATCACCAGCATCTTAATGACGTTGATTAACGATAACTACTAGTCCGAAAGTCTAAGAAAAAAATTTAATAAGAAATCAGGAAAGAAAACGATTGGAGACAACTATTGAGTAGAAATTGAGATAAATTTTATTAGTGATAATAAACACTAGAGACGAGAAAAAAATCGCCTAAAATATTATAGCGTATTAAAGAAGATAAATACAGGTGTACTTTAGCTCTTATGTGAAAAGGTTTTCTGATTTTTAATTAGACTGATTTTTATTTTTATTGAGCCATATTTAAAGCATTTTTATCTTAAAAGCGACGCATTTTAAATGAGAAAAATTGTTTATTCTCTTTGAATAAATCCGTTTCTAAAATATCTTGAAGATTATCAGTTCATGAGTTTTATCAGCAGAAAACGACTATAAAAAATAGTTCGATCTTTTTATTTGTTATAAATTTTTAATTGTTTTTCTTTCGAACCGATGTTTTATTTAGTTTTAGTCGTAATCCATAAACTTGATAATTATCATGATAAAAATCTGAAAAAGTAAAACTTTTCTCAATCCAATCTCAATCCAAATTTTGTATTTTATCCTCAATTCTCACATTAATTAAAGCTAATTATTTGAATGACTGATGAATATGACTTCAATTACCCTCTTATCGAAATTTTGAACTCAATATTTAAAAACTTGAAGCCCTTTATATAAGCTAAGAATGAGGAACCGGATTCTTGTTATCGATTTCAGTCAATTATTTCTCTTAAGAAATTTGATAAATAATTAAGTGATAATTTTATTCATAATAAATATCAGAAAGTATTTCTTATAAATAAATCTTGGATTTTTCATCTGAGAAAAAAGGTTTTCGAAAGAATCTATTTACAAAGTATACTTTAATTGTATTATTTAATAGACTGAAAATTTGAAACTAGAAGTCAAATAACATTTAAATGGTGAATACGAATTATAAAAATTTATTGATTAGGCACAAAAATTAGGTCAGACTTAGAGTTTGATAATCAATGTTAATAAATACAAAACTGGTGTATGACTGATAAGATGCTAGGAATTTGTCCATAAAGTATTGTACATGCGATTGACCATCAATTGAGAGATTGTATTTATGCTACAGTTGACAATCAATTGAATTGTGTAATACGTGAGATAATTCTCTTTACTATCAGACAATTCATTCTCTTTCTATTTCTTTTTCATTCGCATAATATTTTCCTCGTGACTGAGTTTGGACAACAAGTAAACCCTAAAACTATCCTATTCTTTCATTCTAAGTACAGAATCCCTGCAGAAAAACTCTTTCTCCAAAACTGCAGAAATGATGATAAGAGAAAACCTTTTATTTCTCGCTCTTCTCTTACTTCTGCGCCCAAAATAAGAATAAATAAAAGGAAAACATCTTTCGGTATAAGTCAAAGAAAAATGGGTTAACTATTCACTAGTGAGCAGAATATTCCGGTTCAGAATCATCTTAGAATTTATCCTAAAGACAAGTTACATAATTTGAGAATTCAAAACTTAAGAAAAACTGAAAAAAAACCTCTGAATATCTGAAAATTAAGATTTGTTTTTTGCTAATTAATTGTATCAAAAGTTTGAATCAATAATTATTATTCAGAATATAAGTCATTAATTTCTAGTTGAATAAGTTTTCAATAAATTTTTATTTTTTAATAAGAAATTCAATTTATTGCTTAACTTTTTCTAAGATTAAAAATGAAAAAAAATCATTGTAATGCTTTTGGATTTTTCTTCTTCTTATTTCTTATTTTGAAAAATTTATGTATCTATTTGTACAGACCCAAGGATTAGTCGTACACAAACAGAAAAGACAACAAATTTATTATATATAACTTATATTAGATCTGTTTCTTTTGTAACTTAAAGAAGAAAGTCTTAGAAGAGAAAATATTTTTTCCTGTAAAATCAGCACAAAAAAGATACACAGAATATTCTTTCTATAGGAATAGATTTGTGGCTCATGTTATCATGTACTATGTTTTTGATGTCCAGTGATGTGAAATTAGCTTCAAAAATGGATAGCTCTGTACAGTATTGTATATATAAATTGTTTGATTCTTTTTAGAAATGAAAAATAATATATTATTTTTGTAATAGAATTGAGAGAAGAATGAGCTATCATTTTGTTTACAATATATTATTATTATAAAAATGTTCATTGGATTTAAAAATTGGACTCATATTACAGTTTAATATTATTATTATAGTTATCAATATTGTGTACGCTCTCAGATAAAAATAAAATCTGTAGTTTTAGGATATATAGAGAGGAAATATTAGATGAATTATGTATTAATGCTTTGGAAGTTTTTTTTGGAGATGCTTTTTCAGAATCATTCAATTTTTCTCATGTTTAGTCTATAATTTTTTCTCAAATAATTTTCTTCGAATTGAAAAGTAAGTGAAATCCATGTGAAAAGGAATAGAAAAATAAGTGAATTGAATAAATGTTTTTAAAGATGAATTGAAGTTAATTTTTTCCGTTACTTTTTCTGTTTTTTATCATGAAATTATAGATGAATTGCTTTCCATTTATAGTCTTTCTGTACACTGGATTCCAAATTAAATTCCAATAAAACAAATTATTTCAGTATTAATTTTGTTTAAGCTAAATAAAAGAATTTCATTTTTGAATGGTATTCAGGAAATGACTGTACGATTTTTCTAATTCACTGACTGGTCAATAGCTGAATATGTTTGAAATTGACTGAGAGGTTAAGACTTTCTTTTTATTCTTCATTTTGTCGAGAGAGCAATTCAATATCGAATAGTATTAGGATAAAAAAGAGTGAAATACTAGATTGCTATTAGTTTCCAAAGAAATTGAGGCCAATTGAGTAGTGAAGGGAAAAGTCTTCTCTTATTTTTTTATATGACAAAAAAATACTGGTTTTATTTCTTATATTATATTATGAGAGAAAGCTATAAAAATAAAAATCACAAAGTAGTGATCAGACAATAATAAGTATCCAAAATGTGGTACGTATTATAAATCAGTTTTATTGATGAACATAAGTTTTTATTTAACCTGATATTAAGATTGCGGGAAATTTTCTGTTCAATAATATTTCAATAGTTGGTACAAAAAAATAGTGCCGCTTTTCGCTACGCTTGATATTAATTATCAAATTATTTTAAAGTTTTCTCAAAGATTTGATTAATTATTTGATGGAAATTATTTAGGAATATATTTTTCATAACGATTTCCTTCTCAGAGTTTTGTTGAACTTATTTATTGATATTCTTCTAAAAATAATTTTCATTAAATAATTTATTTCTTTGATCTACTTTTTCGTAAAGTATTTTCGAAAAGAGATAAATAAAACCTAGAGTTGACCGAAAGTAAAAGAGAAAAGTCAAAGATATTGAAAAGGTTATGACCAAATGATTGCTACAGATGTACAGAATAGTCAGTAATACAACTACTATTAAGCATTAGCTTAAACACACATTGAATTATTATAATTGAGCTCTAGTATAATAGTCCAAACTTTAACAATAAGTGATATCGCATTTTAGTGCTTCGAGAGTAAGAAAAAAAGTTCACTTTTATTTGGAGTTAAAGTAGAAATAATAGAAAGAATAAGAAAAAGAGAAGGAAAACTTACTAAAAGTGACATAAAATACATTTGTGACAATACATCATTAATAAATTATAATGTATTATTTGTTCAAAACATTTTTTAGCCTTAAAGCCTTAAGAACTATCAATTTTTTCTCCAATTAAAGTTAGAAATGATTGTAATGTTCAATAATATCTGACATTAATTGAAGAAAAATTAGAGTTTTCCTGTGCTATGAATCATAAGCTCTATTAATGATTTACTAAGCATTAGGATCTAAAACAATAAACTGGTTTTCCATCCATTTAGATGTTGATTCTCCTATCAAGTGATAAGTTAATAAACTCATTCTCTCACCGAATCTCTGACTCTCACACACAGTATTCATGAATAAATGCTAACCTCAAAAACAGATATAGAAAAGGGAAAGAAAATTCATTTCTATCTCTTATTCAATGCCTCACAAAAGTTAAGCTCTGATGACATGAACTCAAACAATAACTTTTCAATTCAATTAATTATGCATATAATTAGAGAAAGAGCTCTGAAATAAAAGAAAAGGCAAAAATACAGTATAGGTTTGTATGAGATATAAGGCGTTTATAATAATAATAAGTTGTGAGAGAGTTTGCCAGAGGATGAGTTCAATGAGAATATAATAGTGTTGGCATTAAATAAATTAGTTTAGTGTATAAATAAATATAGTTTTGGTTATTATATTGTTAGAATACTTACTACCCATTTATATGACTATAGGATATTCTGTTAGATATGAGTTTCTTTTCATTATATGAAACCCTATGGATGTTATTAATAATACAGTCAACACAATAATTGTGTGCACACATTATATTCAAGTTTCTTTTCTCTAAGATATTAATATATCTCTATTTTATTTATTACTTTTACAATTAAATATATATTTTTATTTTATATTTATTTATAGTTAAGGGCTTCAGCTCTTGAATGGTTAATAAATTTGATTTTTATTTAATGCATAACTTTTTTTGCTTCTCTCATATTGTTATATATTTAATGAGAAGGTTTGAGGTTTTTTAAGGGCTGGGAATCGGAAAGATTTGTTACTTTAATAATGTGTTAAAAGTTTTATTATGTTCTGAGATCTGGTTTTAATTTAATTAAATAAAAAAGTTATTAAACTCTTGTTTCTTTTAATTGGTTTCATGTTAAACAATGCATTCATTGTTAAAATGCTTAATACTGTGACTCTTTCATTGTTTCATAAGTTTAATGATTTTGATGAGCAAAACACTTTTTTCGTCTATTAATTGTTAAATAAAGTCATTATAGCTGATAAATAATTAAGTTTTTGTAAGAAGTTCTGTTTATCAAGAGCTTCTCATTCAATGAATCTTTTGTTTAAATTTTTTTCATCAGAATAAAAACAATTTTATTCATTTCGGTAGACTAAAAAATTGTTCAATTCATGACAACTTGGCTTTTGTAGAGTTTTAATCAAAACAATGAGACTGAAAAATTACTCAATAAATATCTAATTGATTTAATAGTTTACAAATCTTAGTATAAAGAATAAGAATTAAATACTTAATACTCTGCCCAAAAGCATTGCTTTAATACTCCTGTAATTAAATTTAAGAACTGAAAAAATTACTTTTCGTTTATAATTCAATAGAGAGATGACCGAAAAAGGATAGACAAAAATTCTGAGCATTATTTTGAAAAACTTGAGAGTAAAAACTTGACCAAAAAAGTGAAGTCAAGTCAACAATAATAATAATACATTGTTGTTATCTCTTAGGACAATAAAATGTTACGAAACAGTGAACAAATATTTTTTCATTTAGAGGTAATTTTACTACTCTTTTGCTTTAAGAGTGTGTGTATGAAAACTACATATAATTTTTTATACTCACATCTCTTTTATCATTTTCTCACTGACCCAAATCCTCACCTTTCTTCACCTTTTCATCGCGTTCTTTGACAGTAAAATAACAGAATAGACACGAGAGAGAGAGAGAGAGAGAGAGAGAGAGAGAGACAGAGAGAGAACTCCTAATCTTGATATTAGATTTTTTCATCATATGCTGTCTTTTTTGTACTTCTTAACAAATCTTTTAAACTGGGAAAAACAAAAGAAAAATCACATTATATTCAGTTTAGAAGATTTGTCAAAGAAGTAGACAAAAAGTGTACGAAAATTGTCCCAATAGTGTTGAGAGGAATCTCTACCCGAATAAATTGGTCGCCGAAAGAGAAATAAAAAGTCAGTAAACAATAACAGGTAATAATAAATTCTCAGAAAATAGTTTTCCGTATAGTATAGTATAAAAGAGAAAGAAATGTTTGTTATATGAAGAGCGAATCCATCGCTGCCCCCATCGGGTGTCCACTCGTGTGAATCGAGACAGAAAAATGAATATAAGGCTAGAAAATGAATTGACTTTAAAAGTTTTTAGAGAGAATAGAAACACCCGAGCGATGTGTCATTTCATTCCCTTTCTCTCTAGACTTTTGTGATTATTTTATGTTATTATATAAGAGAAAAGTTTTGTCAGTTTAAATGAAAATTAAGGAAATGGGAAGAACTGCACATATGAGCCCTTTTGCATACATTCTTTTATTTGAAAAGAGGGGAGAATTTCGGCTCATTTTTCAATTAACATAACACTTGTATTGTAAATGATTCAAAGATGTGCTGAATATTTAGATTAGTTTTTCGATTCGTTTAATTCAAGCATTTTGAAGGGGAAATAAAAATTAAATTAATTTTTCTGACTTATATGTTGTCTGTTATTAAATTTGAGGTCAAATCATTTGAAGTTAAGGAATGCGTTGAAAAATTATGATAGATTTTTAGGGTTTAGTTTTAATGGAAGAATAATTTTTTACTCTTTTTACTCTTGAAAATTAATAATTCTTCCGAGTTTTCAATATGAGTTTAAAGGTTTTATATTCTTTAAAATTATTATAATAAATGTCTAGTGATTTGGGGCATGAAATTAATTCGTTTGACTCGACTCGCAATCTATCAAAATATGATATGAATTTGAGTTTTAAGACCATATTTAAGTTTCAAGAAGTTATAAAAACATAATTAGTATATGGAAAAAATGGTTTTATTCAATACATCACTGCTATGTGATTAACTGCCCACAAAAAACTTGGCATCAAATATAGGACACAAATAAAATTAACAGTTTTTTATGTTCAATAAACAGAATAAATAAACAAGTTTGATATCCGTATAAGTCAAATAAGTTAATATAATAAATAAAATTATATAATGCTTATCAACACAGCCTAAGAGTCACTAATTTCTCATATGATGCAAAAAAATTCTTTTGTTTTAAAATTTTTTCTGCCTTTAAATAACTTTTAAACTCAATTATTCTTTGATATAAAAAGTTATTTAATGGCAAATTATTTTCCTTTAACAATAAGAGAATTTTTTTTGTTCATCCACAGTGTTAGTGATGCCATAAATGGCTTCTATTAAAGGCATACCATTTGCATACATCTGTCCAAACTGTCTGAAATGTCTATTCTATATCAAGCTATCCCTGAAAGACTTGTGTGACATGAAGTTTTAGCGACAAAAGAGCAGGTGGAATATATCGTTTAACATTCTGTAAACAAAGCCACTCTCTTTTTCCTATCATTACTTACTTTCTCTTTGTTTTATGCTTTGCTCGTATTTAAAACAAAACTATAAGCTTTTTGAATTTTTTCTCCAATGCTCTCAATCCTTATTCTCCTCCTCAACACTGCATTAGTCTCTGAAATATATATTTATTTATCATCTCAAATACTTTCTGATCCCTTTTTGTTGGGATAGCACTAAGAATATATTTAGCTTAAAGAATATTCTTGCGATACATTTTGCCTAATAGTTAAAGATGTTTGGAATTCAACTCATTATGAGTTGAATGGTTTGCCAATTGTTTATTTACTAAATATAAACCTATGTTTTAAATAAGTATTTTTATTTGATGAACAAAATATGTTTAAAATTTTTTAAAATAATGTCTCATTCTTATTCTTCAAACGCTTACGAAATAGTTTTCTAAACAGTAAGCATGAAATGATAGTATTTTTATGCAATCATTAATATAAATGAATTATAATTATTGCCTAAAACATGATTAATAACCTAATCTAGTGAATCAAAAAATCTTTTAATCACGAATTTATGTGAGAAAAATTTCCTTCAGTAAAATCCTATTAATTTTAAAATTAAATAAATGTAAAAAACGTGAGCCTTAAAGGAATATCTCTTTCTTAAGTGTGGATAATATTCGTTACTTTGTTTAAAACAGAAGTCATGAATCGAATGAAACGAATAGATAACTAACTAAACAAGTTATTCACTAATAACTAAATTTATATAAACCTCAGAAGTAATATATTGTTAGTATTAGTTTTTAACTATTTGTCTATCAATAGTCGGAAACATTTGCCTATTTAACTCTCCCGCACAACTAGTTATACACGAAATGAACCCTTAATTTTCATGTTTAGGAGAAAAATGTTAATGACTTACAGTAGTAGTCATATAGTGAAAGCGCTGTCTTTAAAACTGATTACTACAGTCTTATGGCAGTTGTATAGCTGCCAAACCCAAGCCATAAAACACATTCGGAGTCTTCAAAAAGAAAAAATTCGGGTAAACAAAACTCAGAGCACTTTTTGAGTGCAGAGTATTTTGAATAATACTAAAGCAATTTTTTCCCTTCAAAAAAACTTCTGAACTCTATCTGTTTTTCGTCCTAAAAACTGCGCTAAAAACTAATTTCTCATATTATACCGCTTTTCACTACTTCTCTCTCAATTTCCATCACTTTTTCTTACTTGGCTTTGACTCAAAAAATTAAATAAATTTATGTATTAATAATAGTTAAACGGATTTTTCTCTCTTCTTCTATCAAACAAGACATGATACAAACTGCGAAATGGAAGCAGTATTTTATTCATCCCTTAGGTTTTTGACGTTTAAAACTTTTTTCTTACTGTACTCTATGTTTATTTTTTTCTCACAAATTTACCGAATGACAGGCTGTGCAAGAAAGTGAATGATAAATCTTCTTAAATGAATACACAATATAGTTAACTAAGAAAAAGTCATTTTTTGTCTCTCAGAAATTTTTTACTCACACTTTATTTGAAAGTTTGAAATATTTTTATTCCTCTATAGTTTACTTAACATCTAAAGTTTCATTCTTGTAGTCAATCTCAAAGTTAATTTAAATGTCAATTATTCTAAAAATATTTAAAATCTTTCAGTCTGTTTGATAAATAGTAAGTTCTTATACGAAGAAAATGATATTTTTAAGATAAATTAAACTATCATTTTATCACTCATTCAATTAAGAAATAATTCATTTCTTGGAACAATAAACGGAAGTTTTAAAAGGCTTCATAATTACAGAATAATTATAATTGACAATTAAGATGAAAATGGATTTTAATTTTGATGCATCAAAATTGCATTCTTATTAACCCTTAAAGCGATTTGAGACAAAATTTAGAAACAACATAAAAATAATTATATTTTCAAAGCAAAAATAGAAGAGAAGGCATTAAACCTAAACTTCATATAGTATTCAGAATATGCAAAGCATTAACAGATGGATAAAAAGAAGAGAAAAGAGTTTTCTCATTCATCACACATTAAGCAAAAATCTACATTTCTTAATGAGATGCAAATTTTTGTGTCATTCATTAGTTTTTAAGGTTTTGCATTCGTATTACTTCTTATACTCTTATCATTTGTAACCATCAAAAATAAGATTGGGATAGAGATAGGGATAGAGATAGGGATAGAGATAGAGAGCAGCGTAAAAGGAGGCACAAAATTGTTACACAACACAAAATTAGAGCGCTGTATAGTTTATATGGCGCTCAAACTCTGCTACCATATTATCGCCACTTTATTTTTGATTATCTTTATACTTATCCTTCTTTCTCATCTCATTACAGTTAATTGTCAACTCCATCATCAGCAGTATTTTAAAACACGTCCGCAGCCAAATGTTGATGTCGTTGAAGGCGGTTCTGTTGTCTTGCAGTGTGCAATCGGCAATCAAAAAGGATCAGTTCAATGGGCCAAAGATGGATTTGTTTTAGGTTTGTTTATACAAACTAAAAATATGTCATTATTTCTTACTACAGAGTGTCCAAAAATTGCGTGCATTTAAAAAGTATTGTCAATCAAATAACTTAAAATTATCGATTTGTCAAATTATTGCATTTATACCAATAGTTACAATATTCTGACTATTAATAAAAGATTCTTTCAATTATTTATATATTTATTATCAGTGAAAATTAAAATTATAAAAATAGATCTTAAAAGTTGCCAAACGTTTTCGATCTACACTCAGATCACCTTCAGGACAAAGATATTAAAAAATAATGACAAAATGCTTTTTAAATGAATTTTTAAATATAAATAGATTTGTTATTGTTGTTAACATTAACTAATAAGTGGGCGCGTCAACCAATATATCAATATAAATACTTAAAACTTTTTCAAATGCTTATATGTATAGTGAAAAATATGTTTTTCGTGTAATCAATTGCTGGTTTAAAATAATTGATGCATAAAAGCTATACTAAGCAGTTAAAAAATATTGTAATTAATTGATGATGCTATAAGTTTTATCCCTATAAGTTCTATTGGAGAAAATTATGGAAAATCTCTTTTAAAATTGATGATCATTTAAGAAGAAATAACATCTTGAGAATAGAATTTGAGAACTAATAATTTAATTATAAATGTGAAACAAATTCAATGAAATTAAATGGGCTTCAGTCTAAAGTGATAAACTATTTCTCTTTTGGCATTTGATTCATGTAACAGATAGTGCTAATCATTGAACTCAAAGAGTTCATAACGCATGTTAAAAACTTGAAAATAAATTTGTTCTCACACTAAAACTTTTTGAACACTCTATAGAAATGTATGGGAAAATAGTTACTATTATTAACAATATTATCGACTATTATTTTTTTTGTCGACTACACATAAACTTTCATATACTCATAAAACTTATCTGCACTACAGTATAATAAACTGTTAAACCAATAGAGAGAAAGCAATCCCTTTTTTATCATAATCATTCACTTGTCATATTTAATAACTGTTTTATTAATCATTGTTTTATGCGAATTAGTTTTTCCAATCCCTATATTCTCATCGTCTGTCTTATAATTTATAATAACATTCACTACTAGTCTATATACACTCCTAATTCAGTTGTTATTTCTTATTTAGTGAACTATTTATTTATTCAAATAGAATACGTTTTACTTTTTAAAGTTGAATCAACAATAATTCGGTTAATTTGAAACGGTTTTTGCCGAAAAGAATTTTTTTGGTATTTGAATTGAGAATCAAATTTTCTCTTGAAAGTAATTCAAGACTTTTTCGCTTAGAGATAAACATCTTATGAGAATCTAATTTTTCTCTTATACTCTGCTATTAATGCCTTTAAGTTAAAATCAGTATTCATTCATTTCATGAATAAATCAGTTTTTGATTCCCAAATGAAAATCTCAGCAAATATTTATTCTCCTTTAAAAAACTTAAACATCAATTTAAAGTTATATTTTTAATTATATTCAATTAAAATAACAGAGCATTTTTAGAGACGAAAAACGTTCGTAAATTTCTTGTTAATCATCAATAGTTGGATAATAAATCAAATATTCAAAAATTATTAAATTCTTCTGGAAATAATTTCCTACTCTTTTGGCACAAATATATCTGTCATATAATTAACTGATATTTATAGAAGAATTAAATGAAGAATTTTATGTAAACTTGTTATTTAACAAGAATCAAGTTATTCAAAAAACAAAATAATAATAATAAGTAATGCATATAAAGAATAAAAGCATTTGATTAGCATTTTATTATAAATTCAACAAAATTAACGTTTTAATAGGAATTAAGAAAAAGAAAAGCTCTCTTTTTAAACCCTAACTATTGCTCTTATATTAAAGTGAGTTTTCGATCAAAAGAAGTAGAAAAAATTAATTGGGAAGACGTGTTTCTCATGAGATGAGTAGTTATTTTAGAAAAATAAAGAGTGGAATAAAAGTGCTCAGCATAGCTCTCAGCAAAAAATAGCTCATTTGTACACTCGTTAAAACAAGTCCTCACTTAAAACTTCTATTGATGAGACTTGAAAATGCTTGTTATGAGTCTTTATCAAAATTATAATCAAAAGAAATTTTTTGATCATCAATAATATAACTATTAAGGTTTTGTTATAACTCTTATTTATAGCTGTGAAAATAGATCTCAAAAATAAAACATAATAAAATAAACTGAGATCATCTTCAGAGCCAAAAACAAATAATATAACTATTTGATAGATAATAAATTTCATTTTATTGAAATTTGGGCCAAGATTTATATCACAAATTTTTAAGTTCTATCAATTGAAGTTCAAATTGAACTCTAGAATTTGAAGAAAGCACTTTTTTAACGATTGTACGAAAAAGTGGAAAATGTTTGACTAGTTTTTTGAATATGCGGCGGAAAACCAAATAAATGATTAGATTTCACGTCAAATAACCTTTTGCTACACTTAATTATAGCTAAAAAAAGTTTTTTTACAGAACAGAAGCTTAAGAGAAATAAAGAGCAAAATTAGTATAGGGTGTTAAAGATAGGGTTAAAATCAATTTCAATTTTTATGTTGTTATGCCTTTAAAGGAGAACAATTTTCAAATAATAAACAAAATCGTAGAAAAAATATTTGATTCGAATGATATTTATCTACAAAACGTGATTGCAATTCAAAAATTGATTTTATATATATATATATTTTTGCTCTCATTCGGAAAAATCATTACTTAATATACTGTGTATTGAATGTTAGGATAAAATTAAACATTTATTATTTAGTTTACTTATTATTATTACTATTTCGAAACACTGGTTTTAGTCTAAGCCCCAAAAGATTATGTGATGTGCATTAAATCGGAATTCAATATATTATGCATTACTATATCTTTTTTGGTTCTCTTATTTTTTATCCACTTTAAACTTTTGACTTTAACATTTTGCTACCGACAGACATGACTATTAAGCGTTATTATTACTACTGGACTCATAGAAATTATTAAAGCATTTTTATCATGCTCTTCATTTCCCTACGTCCTTAAGCATTGAAATTAGCCTCTGGTATGACTACAATATACAAGCGATTAAATTAAATATTTTCAAGAGTTTACTAGAAATGAATGATAAACTAAATGGACCCAAAAAACACAAATTCCATATGAAAACCACTTAATGTTTATTAAAATTTAGTATTCGTTGCATTAAATCAGGAAAACTATATTTTTTGTTATCGTTTATGTTGAATCAATTGAATTATTTATTAAGTTATTTTTATTCGCTTACCGATAATAGTCTGTATTGAATAAACTTTTTCTAAATGCTATTCACATTTTACTTCAGTAAGTAATTACTGATATTGCAATCCAATTGCATGTACTGCCACTCCAGAAGTTTTTCATTACACAAACTCTCCAAATGGTATTTAGTTGTCGAATAAAGATTCCATCAGAAAATAAACATAGACAGAGATAGTTAGTATTGCATAACATTTAAGAGATACAGATTTAAAGAGAGAAAGCGATAGAGAGACAAAAATTATTCAATAGATTTTAGGTTCGAAATAGAGTTAACAATAGTTTGTCATTGCATTAGTCATAGAATAAGAGATCATTTTTGCTTTCCATTTGTGTTAGTCCTTAAATTACTTGATATAACATTTAAATAAGAACAAAAATTGGAGGTATTTTTAGATTGTCTGCTGTTATGGACAGCAAGTATATTAAAACTGTTAAAAAAAGGACCGAAAATTTGGTTCAAGATTGAAGACTAGAGTCTTTTAATGACATTTTTATGTTGATCTTAATGATTGCTAATGACATTTAGGGAATGATGCCTTATAAATGATAAATAAAGTCAATAGGATTTCAAGTTTTTCTCTCTATTTTGAATTTATGTTTAAATTAGTTCAAAAAAATTTAATTAGTTTTTGTCACTAAAAATAGTTCTTCAAGTTTTCTGTGATTTGATTTTTAATGAAAATCTTTAAGATTTTCTTTTCTTTTTCATCGTGTTATTAATTCACTAGAAATTTTAATATTATTTTAGGTCAAATAATTTAATAACATGTAAAAATCCTTCTCAAAAACAAATTCTTTTTCTAAGAGAAACATTATTTAAATTTAGCAAAACATTGATATCAAATCTCTTATTAGAATTCGTAGTGATTCATGTCTTAAGTTCTAAGAGTTTTCTTCAATCTGTAATTTATTCAGGTTTGAAAAAAGACAAACAATTTGGCTGAAGAACTTTTTTTAATACTTAAATATTTGAAAAAATAGAATATTCTTCACATTTTCATCATGTGAAGTGAGACAAATAAATACAGATTTATAAATCAAAAACTGTTACCGAATAAAAAGGTTTTGGAGAAACTTTTATAGATTAAAAAAAATTTCTTCAAAATATAAAGAAAAAAGTTTTGTGGAGCAACTCGAGTGGCACTTATTTCCCAACAATCACTTTTCATGTCTCAAATCCCAATCTTTTTATTTCAAACGGTGTCTCTTAGCAAAAGAGTAAAGATTTTAAAGTTAAAATATCTGTCATATGAAGTGAACAAAACTTATTTATTCTGATTTTCGTCAACTTATTCTCCGATTGTATTTTCATGTGTGAGAAATGAGAAAACAGTATAAGGAATAGTAAAGAAAAAATTGTTTCATCTTCTTTTCAAGAAGAATAAACTTGATCTATATGTGAGAATAAATTTGGAGAAAAAAGGCGTAAATGTTTGACTATTGATGCCAAAACTTATGCCTTTCTAGCCATAGTTCAAATAGATATATATTCGTTCATTTGGTGTGTGATATACACAAAAATTGACTCAATGTATGAGAGAATCGTTCTTCCAGATGAACAAATCACAAGTAAAGGTCCGGAAATGGGATTGTGATATAAGAAATGACACCACATTTATATATAAACTATATAAATATATCCACAATACGAGAAGCAAAGAGAAAGTGAGAGATAGATGAGGAGAGAGAAAAAAACAACAAAACTCTTCAATGTCTCGCTATTTCCGTTCAATTCTATGGCACACAAATGTCTTCAGTTATGCACAACCTTTAATTGTACTGTTTCTACATGACTGATATTAACGCTAACATAAGTTTATATCAGAAAACTTTTGCTACATATAAGTCATATCCCTAGTAGTCATACGTTAACAAATATCTAGAAGAAAAAGATAGTTTTATACTTTGTTTAACTTATATATAACTTGTATAACAATAGCAAAAATGATGTCTTGCATCACATTTTTGTTTGGAAAAAATATAGCGAACGCTTGAGATCACATCCATATGGCATCTAAACACTGGTTTTTTGTTATGTAATTATTAGTGTTACTAGAATTCGGGCATAGGTTTGAAGTAAATTTTTTCAAACACGTAAGACCTAAAAAAAAGTTATTCTCGAAAAAATTCTCTTATGAAATATAAAACTTTTTGAATAATAGAAAGTGTGAAATAGTTTTCTGCCTAGAAATACAAGTAAATTATTTTCTCAAAACTACAAAAGATATTAAGTTTTTTTCAATTACTTTAATTATAGATCAAGAAAATAAAAGTTTAAATAAAATTTTCAATATAAAAATGTTGATTTTTGATAAAAAGGTTATTTTCGATTCACATTTTGTAAGAAAACTTTTAAAACATAAGACGTTTTCTACAAACGTATCATTTTAAAAACAAATTGAAAGAGTTTTTAAGGCAAAAAGTTTTCAATTCTGTGATCCATAACTTTTTTGAGTTCAAAAATTTATTGTTTTTTCGTTTGTGACATATTTCTCACTTCTCTTTCATATTCATTTTAAAAGAAAAACTTAAGTCCCGAGAAGTTATATGAAAAAAGTTATATTATTCCAAAAGCATAAGATTTTAAACGTAATGAATGTTTGCATAACAAAATACAAAACTACTCTCATTTTTTGTTTCTCTTCACATATATATCAGTATAAGTTAAGTAATATATATTTGAATGCATGGTTTTAAACGTCTGTATCTTTATCCGCTTCGATGCCCTTTCAGATTGTATTCAATCTTTTTTATTTCTACAGCGAATTACTTAACTATAATCATAATAACGACTATTTTATGGTCATTCAAACAAACTTTAATTTCCACTTTTATTTGTTATTCTAATTTCGAATAATTAATCATTTTTAATGGTGTTATTGTGTAACAAATTTTTATTTTCCTTAAATTAATTTTTTATACAATGATTTTCAGGTTTTTTAAATGCATTAAAAAGTTTTTTAGGATAAAATCTAATGGATTTTTCTCTCTTTTCTCAATCAGGTTTTGATAGGAATATTCCGGGATATTCAAGGTATGTATTAATCAAAATTGTAGCGAAAAATTATTATTCATTTCATCAAAATATTCATCATAAGTTCTGAAAGAAAAAATAGAGTTTTGCAGAATATTATTCATTGATAAAAAAATCAATTTACATAAATTAAATGGAAAAAGGTATTAATAATAGTGAGAATTGGTTTTTTTAATGAGAAAACAGAGGAAATATATAAGAACTAACAAGAGTAGAAAAAATAGTTAACATTTGAATTTTTCTGATCGATGAGAAAAAATCAATTATTCTTTAAATTTTCACATATTCTGAATATTAGTTAATTAATGAGTGGTTGTCTGCAAGAACTTCATATTGAAGTAAACAAATGATAGAATCCGTATAAATGACAAACAAAATTTTTCATCACTTGAACACTTATTTTTTCTCATATTAATAAGAACTTCTCTCATCAATTCATAGATATTCGATGACAGGCGATGCCAACTCAGGTGTACATAATTTACGGATAGAAAACGCTAGGAGTGAAGATAACGGCGAATTCCAATGCCAGGCAAGTAAACCTTACCCTTTATATTGACGAAAACAAGAGAAAGCAACATAAAAAATCATGCAATCATTATAACACAGCCATAATTTGGTCCTTTTTTCCTTACAAAAGCTAATTTCCGATTATGATAAATGATTACCTAATGTTTCATTTCATCTCTCGATCTACAGAATCCTATTTCCTCTTTCTTGTATTCTAGGGACAAAATGACAAAAACATATATAAATACAATAATAAGATGCTGTTTTTCTACAGTTTCTATTACTTTGATAACTAATATCATCATTAATGAGATTTTTAATCTCGATGTGAATCTTATTTGTCTTATTTATGAACTATATCTTTATGGACAGGTCGGTCCGGGAGGCAGTAATAATCAACCGATTAGAGCAACATCCAAATTAACCGTATTAAGTAAGTCACACTATACAATAATCATTATTTTTCACTGTTGGGCCCATTAAATAAGGAAACAGTTCTTTAAATTCGATTGATATATATATATGATTAAATGATTGAGAGATCAAATCCAGTTTATTTCATATCCTTTTCATTACACAATTATTTTTATTTTTATTTGTGAACCATCTTTTCTTAGGGTTTTGCAAACGAATAGTTTAATTATTATTTATTCATTAGTAATTTGAAGGGTTAAATTATTTTTCTCTTTCATTCTTAAGATTAATGATTAGATTTTTCTTAGTTTTTTAGTTTTTATGAGTAAACTATATTTAGGCCTCACTTTTGAAAATGTTATTAATTTGAAGTTTGAGTTAAAACTGGAAATATATGGAAATATTTTTAAGTGTTTTAAGAGAAACTTTAGACTCGTGTTAAATCAAATAAAGAGCATTTTGAAAAAAAATGTTTAGAAACAGATCTGTTTTTGAATAGATTACGTATTAATAAATAATATTAAGTTATTTCTCATTTAAAGATAACTTTTATGACTTCATTTTTGCGCTCATAAGTATGTATAATAAGTGAATGAAAATTCAAGATCTTTACCGATAGAAACATGTGTTTTTGCCCCTTAAATAAAATTACATAAGATTTTTGACTCATAAATGTTAAAATGAAATAAAAATAAGCTTCTGTTAAATGGAATGTAATAACTATTAGATTTCTTGATGGAGAATAAAAATAAGTTTTTAAAAGTAATAAATTTCTGCCTCAATAATAAATAAAAACTAAAGCATTATCTGCTCTTCTAATGGCCAGAAATCGAGTCAAATAACTTATATATTATTTTCCGCAAAGTTTAACTAAATTTTCAAAGTTTATTACATATAAAACAATTCAAGAAAATAGGCTTTTAGTGACCTTTACATACAGTTAACTCTCAGGCAATAAAGACATCAAAAGATAACTCTTTATTTACTGTATAAAATATTTTTCATAAAGAGTAGAATTTAAGCGATGGAAAAGAGGGACAATTTTTTTCAAGTTCTCAAAAATAAAGTATTAATGGAAAAACTGAAATGTTTTTTCTTGAAAACAAGAAACAAAAACTTATAACCCATTAAGTGAACACACGATACAAAAAATGATATTTTAGTCCGCAAAACTGTAAGAAAAATAAATATTTCTTTTATCACATACTTTAAAAATCTTTTTTAATACTTAAGAAGAAGAAAAGTATAACTGAATGATCTCTCATCAGAAAAACTGGAAATAGTTGTGATAGAAGAGAGAAAGAAGAAAATGTTTTTTAACCAATTGCTCAATAATAATAACGATTTCATCTCAGAAAATAAATAACTATTTCGTAAAATATTCCCTTCTGTAGTTCTAAACCTAAAAACCTAAGAAATCTTCAATAGACAAAACCTAAAATATGTGCCGTTATAAGCTTAAAAAATACCACATTATTATTTATTATATACTTTGTGAGGTTGTGCTTTAACTTTTCTACTAAAATCTTAGAAAGTTTGTAAAAGAAATCCAAGTACTTTCTAAGATTTTTGTAGAAAAGTTAAAGCACAACCTCACAAAGTATATAATAAATAATAATGTGGGTATTTTTCGAGCTTATAACGGCACATATATTGAATTAATTTTATGTAAAAATGCTTGAATTTTCAAACGGTTGTATTTTGTATTCAAATATTGATTTAGTGATTACCCTATTGTGAAGTTGCATGACTTTCCTATAATATGATTCTTTATTGATGTTATTTTTTAGTACCGCCGACTTCTATCGAAATCATTGGTCATTCCAATGTATCTGAAGTGCTCATAAGAGAGGGACAGACACTGAATCTAGAATGCGATGTCACTGGCGGTAAACCGTCGGCACAAATCAAATGGTTCAGAAAGAATGTCGAATTAAGAACAGGTAATTGCAATTGGACTTAAACTTAATTATCATCCTCAAGAAAATTGTGCTTTTCATAGACATTGATTCAACACAAATTAAATTAAATAATAGTATAGCTTTCAAAAAGCATTGACATTGATATTAAAATAATTGGTTGAGAGCAAGAGAGAAATAATTTTTGGACAATAGAAATGATATAGAAAACAATAATTATTTTTAACAGTATATAAAGATATCACGAGAAAAGAGCTCTTCTTTTATAAGTTGATAACACAAAAGTGACAGATAATTAAAGCCTATGATTATAAATTGCTTGCTTTCCAATATCGACCGGCAAAAATATTAAGTTTATTAACACATCAACAGCTTTTGTATTCATGAAATTTTTATATCAAGCATAAGATTGTGTCAAAAAAACAGTAGTTTATAACTCGATATTCAAATACTCTATGGCTTTATCTCTATTAATATGAAGTTAATATGCGTTAAATGTTGATTATGGTTAATAATAGGATTAAATAAGATAGAAACAAAAAAATTCAAAAAACCAAATTTGTAACATATTTTCCTATAATTTCCAAAACTTTTTAAGATGAAGGAAAATTTCATTTATAAAATCGTTTACAAAATTTTGACATCAGTTAAAAAATAAATTTTAACATTGATTATGATTTTGAAAATTGTCGTGTGAATTAGGCATTAAATGACGGTTCAGTCCCAATGGTGTCATTCATTATATATCTCTTTTCACTTGTTTTCACTGTTAAGTGAAATCAAATATTTATTCACAAAAAATATTTTGCCTTAACTCACAGTAAAGTCTCATGAAGATAAAGCTTAAAAGCGAACAGTGTTTCATAACTTATTATGAAGTTTTCAATATTGAGAAAATATTGTTTTAATACAGTTTTTTGTTTGTGATCCATAATAACATTTTGTTATGTCAATCAAATATAATATAAGAAGATTAAGCATTTCTTCCGATTTTTACGCAACAATAAGTTACTGATATTATACAATGCATACCATTATAAACAGCGATACATATATCAAAAAGTACAAGAATTTTTTCTCTCTTACACTCCAATGACTATTGATTGTGAAACAAACTTAAGAGAAAAATGTTTTAAAATTCATTATTTCAGCACAATTTTTGCGAACATTGTTTCAGGAAATCGTGTTATAATAGTTTTATTAATATTGTAAACAATGTCAATAAGTTTTAAAGGCCTTTGAGTGAAGATTCCACTGATAGGAAATTATTTTTCAAATCTAATGTGAATTTAAATCAGTCAAGTCAGCTATTAGTGTAAAATATTTGAATTTAGAAAACTTGCTGACGAATAGAGTGAAAAAATTATGTGAAAATATCAGTCGCGGCTTTACTTTAACTTCAAAAATAAACTCAATTTCAAAGCATTAAATTTATCTTAAAAGCACTGATATTAAGAAGAGAAAAACTAAACTTTTTGATTAAAATGAATTAACTTTTTCTGTCCAATCCATAAAAGTTAAAGAAGAGTCTAATCATCAAAAAATAGACTCAGTTTCCATAGTATCCTAAGTATTTTTTTTAATCAAGTTGAATAAGAGAAAAATTTATTTCCGACTTATCTAGAATCTGAAATTTTTGATCACATATGCATTGATTTTCTGTCAATTTTCATAAATTTTTAGATAATGTCTTAGTTAAAGAGATGCCCTCATCCTCAGCACATGACAACGATTTGACCGCAAACGGACATCACTCACAACAATTAAGTATATCAAAGTCAACAATTACGATAACACCGCACGCAGAGGACAATGGTGTGAGCTATACATGCGAAGCAGTTCACACAGCCTTATTAACGCCTATGAGACATTCACTCACATTATCCGTATTATATCCTCCGGGTATGTAATTCTATAAATTGAAAAATTATTCATTCTTTACTCTAACAAATATCGAAATAAATTTTCAATTTGTTTGAGAATTCAATTATTCAAAACAAAATATTTAGCATTCTTATTGTGAAAATGTAAGTTATCTTACAATACAGAGTAGTTTTATTTTGAATGACTAAGAATACAAATACAATTTCATTTAATATGAATTCATAGATAACTATTGAAAACAATGTATTTTTAAATTCAATATTCAGACATATTCTGAGAAACATTGAATTCAATTATAATTTGATACAAGGAATCCAACTTATTCTAAAAATAGGAAAC
Organism: Camisiidae sp.; assembly: GCA_034696325.1. Lineage (NCBI taxonomy): Eukaryota > Metazoa > Arthropoda > Arachnida > Sarcoptiformes > Camisiidae > Camisiidae sp. The sequence goes on along the minus strand of JAQFZT010000007.1, from coordinate 2,509 downwards.
TGCTTCTTCTTAATTAATATTAATTAATGATTAGCATATACTCTGTAGTTCTATATAATTCATAAGATAACGATCTCTTTTTACATATGAATGCGGGAAATGTAGAGGAAAACTAATAAATTGGCTTAAAGTATACATTAATGAAACTTATTCTTTTAGTTAATTGAGGACCTAATTATTCATTAAGAATAAAATTTATTTCTTATTCTTAACTCTTAAAGTTTGAGATGAAGATAAGAATTTCAAAATGACATGAAATTTAATTATCAGTGAGAAAAACAATATTAGCTCATAAATAATTTAAAATTGACTACTATTTGTACCCATTCAAACCACTAAATAATTTTCTCTCTTATAATATATCACAATTGAGTTTATTTTATAATAAATTGTTTAAATCCGATTTAGAATAATTTTAAACTAAATGTGAGGCTCAGTTCGTTTATTCATTTAACGCATTCATATATATCTTTTAATGAACATTAATTTAAACAAAAAGAGAGAGAAAATAGCAATAATAAGTTCCGTTTCTGTTATTGATAATTTCAGGTCCGCCGGAAATAAGCGGATACATCGAAGGCGAAACTGTGAGAATGGGTGATACAATAACACTAATGTGTAGATCTATAGGCGGTAATCCTTTGGCTCAATTAGTTTGGTATAAAAATGACGAACAAGTGGACTTCTCATACACAACAACATCAAATAGACAATCATCGAACTCACACACATTCGTAGTGGACGCCACTGATAACAATGCTATTTATCGGTGTGTGGGCTCATCCACCATAACCGATACGCCAATGGTTTCCGAAGTCAAACTACAAGTACATTTTGCTCCCTCTAAAGTGACCATTACGGGCACCAAAGATGCTAAAAGTGGTGATACAGTCACTATGAGTTGTATGACTGAACGGAGTAATCCTGCGTCCGAAATAAGTTGGGTCGTTGATGGCCGGCCTATCACTGCCAGTAATACTGTTGTTGCCGATCCGACTGGTGGTTGGATCACTTCGGCTAATGTTACTGTTACTATAACTAATCAGGTAATTTTAGGCATTATATATTGCAAATCTGCATATTTTTAGTAAAATGCAGCGTTTTTTCTTATTGATTCACGGATTTTAAGTAATTATCTATTTTTTATATGTGACACAACAAAATTGTAAAACTTTGTTCACAATTTAATTCTTTTTTAAAACATAAGACACACTATTTTGGGAATAAGTTTATTCGAGATGAAAGCTTTTCAAATACAATTATTTGGCTCCAAATTTACAAGTTGTAATAAATTCTAAGTTATCAATCGTTTTCTAAAATAATTAAATTCTACTTTCAGTATGAGATCAATACAAAATAATTGTTATTTATAACTGCAGGGAAAATTCATACCTAATTTTTCAAAAAATAAAAATCAATAAAAATAGGGTTTTTACAGAAAAGGTGATGAAAATGATTTTTAAGTTTAGCTTAAATTTTTGAAACCAGACTCTTATGATAGCTTTGATTTCAAACTGAACCCAAAATATTATGCAAATTATATTCATATAAATTATTTATTTAGATTCAAACAAAAATTTATGCAGAAAATCAAACAATAATAGAATTTAAAATTATTGAAATTCATGTTTAATTGAATAAAAATCAGTTAAAATAAGAATAATAATAAAAGTTAAATAAATAATAGGATTAAGATAATAATAATGACATGAAACTTTTTCTCTCTTTAAATAGGATCGAAATATGAAAATGTTATCGTGTTATGCAATAAATCGTAAGTTTTGAGAAATAATTCTTACACTAAAACCTAATTTCTAGAAAACAAATATTTAATTAAAAATCTAAACCAAAAGCGTTAAAATGATTAACAAATTAATGGTTTTGTTGTTAATGCTTGAAACAGAAAACTTATTAATTATTTGTAACTTTTCTCTCATTGAATTCCTTTTTTCTACAGAAGCATTAGGAGAGACAATAGTCGAAACATCCGTTCTCAACATATTATGTAAGTCATAGAATACTATATTAAGTTACGAAATGCATTATTAATGATCAGACACAAAAATATACAGTAGATTTCATTAGCAGTCATACTGGAAAACAGTTCTACAACTATTAATAGTAATAATTATGCCAATTATTTAATTTATGAGCAAAACTTAGAGCAGAATATGAGCCAAAAACTATCATCCAATTAAAGTGATTATAACGTAGCTTTTATATAATTAAAAGTGTTTAAACATATTTAAATAGTTCAAAGAGTAATCAGTGTATGTAATAATCATCAAAATGGTGTTTACTTATCAAACATGAAAAAATTTTAAATTTTCATTATGTTCCTGATGTTCCTCTCGAAGAGTAAATAATAAACCAAAATTGCAAAGTTATTTCAAAGTTGAGGTTCAAGTTCTCTCTGTTTTTATTATGCGGAATAAGAAGAACATTCACATTCAATAAGTATTCTTTAATTAATGCTTAGTTATTGTGTATCTTTTTCAATTAAAAAATG